>CM024336.1:27936686-28105209 GCA_014170255.2 Drosophila triauraria
CTCCGCATGGCGATCGAGATTAGGGAACGATTCTATACGATATAGCAATCTATAGATCACCGTTTACAAAAACAAAAATCAAAGTCAAATGTCAGAAAAACGCGTTACCGGCGATCCGGCTCGAAGGACCGTTAATTTTATGTTTATGAATGAAACCGCCAGTGTTACTGTTTAGTTAATTTATTGGTTAGTTTAAGACATTCGAATTTGATTGATTCGACCGCTATGCGCGTGGTTGCATCGAGAGCAAAATGTGACTTACTTAAGCTTAAGCCGCGTACAAATCATTCGATTATGCTGGTCAAAGATGTAAACAAGTTACAGTTAGAAGTTAATGGAAAAGTACTAGGCAAAAGCTCGCGCGCCGGTAAACGAGAGCGGAGTGTCAACTAGGAAAGAAAAGAGATAAGAAACAGGGTGTCTCGTTCCCAAACAATATGAAAATAAATAAAACAAGTGGAAAACTACAGTCGAGTGTGACCGACTGTAAGATACCGTACCCAAAGCATTGTGGGTGAAATTAACAGCACATGAAAATGGAAAAAGGAAATGTTGAAAATCGAGACAGATATTGCTAGAAACATGTTGAGCAACACTCAAAAGAGACAAATGTTGCTAGGAACATGTTGGGCAACTCTCAAGAGCGACAAATGTTGCTAGGAACATGCTGAGCCACACCCAACAAAGACAAAATGTTGCTAGGAATATGTTGAGCAACTCTCAGAAATTTTATTGTTTAATAACTTCTATGTTCAACATCCGATTTTACTCAAATTTTCAGAACACGTCCACTATTGCCTACTTATTAAGCCTATCTATTTACTTTACGCCGAAAATCCCGCATATTGTTATATACCGTTTTATGATTTTCGGGGGCGGAAGTGGGCGTGGCCAAATTTTAAAACAAACTTGATCTGCGCGCAACAGATTCCAATGTTGTCACTTAATTTGGTAACTCTAGCTCTTATAGTCTCTGAGATATGTTGTTTCACACGGACAGACAGACGGACAGACGGACATGGCTAGATCGACTCGGCTAGTGACGCTGATCAAGAATATGTATACTTTATAGGGTCGGAGATGCCTCCTTCTGCCTGTTACATACATTCTCGGTTGGCACTAACTTATAATACCCTTGTACCTTGGGTAACGGGCATAAAAATAAAAGAGTAATAAATGTGTTGAACAGTATTTTTAAATATTTATAGTTACATATAAAGACAATTTTGATAGTAAACACATGGAAATATAGCAATATAGAATATATATTAAACAAAACATTTCAATAAAACTTTTTCCCGCCGATATCACGTTCCTATCATAATAAGTCCGTGGTAAAGGCCTCTTATAACATTTTTTCTATGTAGTTATAATCCTCTCCTACGCTACGCTATATATTTCCAATATTTTCCATATTATTCGGGTCACTTACGTCGTTAAACGAGAATTTCGAGGGGACATCGGGGTGAGAACTAGCAATTGAGGCTGATGAGGCTTATGAGGTACTAAGGTCCTCGTAATCGTCAGTAATAATTGGTGGAGTTGCTGTTTTGTTGTTGTTGGTGGAGTTGTTGGTGGAGTTGCTGTTAAAGTTCAGGTGTTGTTTGATTCTGATGGCCCTGTTGGTGGAGTTGCTTTGTTGTTGTTGTAATAGTTGGTGAAGATACTGTTGTTGTTATTATTGGTGGTGGTGGTGTCTCATTTGTATTGCTATCATTTGTTTCTTATTCCGCTGTTGTTTTTCTTGTGGTGGTTTTGTTGTTGTTGTTGGTCTTGTTGTTTTTTGCTGTTGTTGTAATTGAAGAAGAATTTAATAATGGGTATTTATCTTGGTCCAAAACTTGAGGTTGTTCCTTTGGATCCGTGTCTGTTTTATTTATATTACCTAATGCTCTGCTTATGGTAAGGAGTTTACTATTTTTATGTACATCAAAATTCATCCTTATTTCTATTATATCGCGGTAGGTTATTGTTTCATTTTATCCACTAAATACATACCATGTATTAATATTGCTGGGTTTATTTGAAACATAACTAATTGGGATAACGTCCATCTTCTTTGCTTTAAAGCAGATGCCCACAAGCAGCAGAAAAACAAATCCGGGATACATAGTTTTCCAGCAAAAATATATAAATATATGTATATATGTACACGTTTTGTTTTTCCTTGTTTTAGTATCAACTCACCTTTCGATTTCCTATTTCACTTTTTCCTTTTTTATTACTTCCACAAATTTCCACAAATCGACGAGTCGCGAGCGCGTTTCGGACCATCTCGGACGGCGCAGTGCTGGTCATAGCCGGGATAGTCCCGTTGAAAAGGATGGTACACGAGAAGGCGGACCCCTGGTACCGTAGGGCGCTAGTAAGGCCGAAATTAAGCGGGCGGCCAGAAGGCGGAACTACGAGACCTGGCAGGATAGCTGGGAGGCCTCGTTCAAAGGGAGATGGACGCACAGGCTGATTCCCAACACTAAGACCTTGAGAGGAAGCACGGGCAGGTGGTTTCTATCTGACCCAGGTGCTGAGCAGTCACGGCTGCTTCCGCAGCTACCTCACGAGGTTCGGGCATGATGAGGAGGATGGCTGCCCGGAGTTCAAGCCCGGATTCTCCAAAGGTGCGCACCACGTCATCTTCGAATGTCGGCGGTTTGACGAAGAGAGGGAGGCGCTGGAAGCGGTAGCAGGGTCACCGATCAGGGTGGACACGTTGGTGCCGCTGATGTTGGCGGACCAAAGGACCTGGGACGCGGCGGCAGAATTCTCGGCGAAGCTGATACAGACGCTTAGGACACTGGAGAGAGGGATAATGGAGCGGACGGGCTGAGGTGTATATAATTGTGCGAAGCATTGCTTTGCGGCCGTACCGCACTATGCGGGCCTTTGCCCCGTCTCATAGGTACATGCGCAACGCATGTCATGTAGTATAATGTAATGTAATGAATATGAATGAATACAAACAAAAATACACACGCACAGAAGTGAAGTGAAGTGGCGGGGTACAGCGGCGTTCCGCAGTGCTCCTGATAGTTACCGCTCTGGCCCGCTTTGCTACAGCTGAAGCCGGTCCAAAGGAGTCCATATGGCAAGGAGATGCCCCGGAGATGCCCAGTTGGCCGGGGCGCAACTCCTGGAGTCCATGATGGGCCTGGTGGCTCCACTGCTCGGATGCCACAGCTTGGCCCTGCTTTCTCTTTCACTATCTCTTTGTCCAATATGGTTTCTCTTTGTGTAAATGTGGCTGCGCCCACTACAAATTGCTGGTCACGACAGCTGAATGCACAGTCAGCTGATTGCCAGTGTTGGACAACGCGTAAATACATCCATCTGGCAGGTAGAAGCTAATTGCCAACAGGTGTCGCTGTCTCGTCTTCTAATGTACGCTGACAACAGCTTCCTTGGATGGAGGTCCTGGATCCTTCGGTAAATCGCTTGGAGTAGGTTCGCACGAGGAAAAAATAATATCAAAAGTCAAGGACCTGACCAATTGCCATCCCCACCGCTTATGCGGCACTCCTTTAACGAGGCTCTGGCGACCGAGTTGGAGCGGTATAACTCCCAGTCAAGTCATGGGGAAACTTATGGCCACCGTTGGACCCACTCAATGTGCAACCCAACCACTCGCCGGCGGCCCCAGCTTACGCTAATCGCCGCGTCTGTCCCATATTGGGCGGTTGCGTGGACTGACCGTCCTTGCGTCTGAATCATACTGGCCGGCAAGGGATCGCTACCTGGCAGCAGGTATAAACTGCAGTTCTTAAAATCCACACCGCGTCTGCGCCACATTAGCCGGCGGGTGGTCTGCGTCTGCACCGTATCGGTCGGCTGCACCCATCACCTGGCGGAAGGTATAAAACGCAACTCCAGCAGCAGGGTTATTATGCAGCAAACCCTTTGGGAATGTCGAGTATAAGCTCTATGTGGCAGCCAAATATGTGGAAATCCACCCGCGGTGAACTCCGCGGTAAGGGCACGAATTCTGGAGGCCCTAAATCCACAATACTAAGGCACCGGCGGACCACTTGGCCGGCGCCCCAGAACGTGCGACAAGTGAAGAACAAGATATGAGCGCCTTTCAGAGAGGCTCAAAACTTAAGCGGAGCCCTCCAGGCGGCAGCTCTTCAGCGCAACCCCCCCCCAAACCAGAAGCAGCTCAGGACTCAGCGGGCTTGAGAGAGGAGCGGATACCGCACCACTATGTTGAATTTGACCCGTTTCCGTGGCCAAAACTCATTTTTCGCGAGTATGCAAATTTCCGTTTTTCAAAATTACCATGTTAAGAAATGATCAAAATGCTATGTTACATACTTAAAATGTTAACTTAACAGTTTAGTGTTAAAATAACAGCTGTTAAAGTCAGCTGTTGCAAGCTAACAACGCGTGCTGTCTTTAAGGTTAACTTTGCGATGCAATTTCAAGTTGGCATGTCTCCGACAAAAATCATTAAATAATAAATTTAAAATTTATATTAATTCTCCAGGTTAGTACTATGTGTTGATATTAATATGTTGCGTGTTTCGTTCGTGATTTTCTAACAGTTTGTGTATTTAGCAAGTGGTGTCCCTTGTCACTTTTGGAAAGAAAGTTGAACTTTAAAAAGAGTTTAAAACAAATTTCAAAATATTTAAGTAAGTGTCTATATACATGTTGTAGAGTTGTCAATTCTGAATTCAGAACTAGTAAGCACATTGTGCGCTTTTGCGCCTTTTGCGTTATTTGATTAATTAGGAAGCAACATCTTAATCAGCACTGCAGATCTGCTAGAAGTGTGGCGTAAGCAAAGGAGCTTTGTGAGAACCAAAATGCTATATAAACTTTTATTAGTGACAAATCATCTTTATTTAAAAGATAAAGTTCGAAATTTTTCTGCAAATTTATGCCGAAATTGGCAAAAATGCTGTAGGAAGGTGGAAAGGTTCAAAAGGCATAAAAATTGTTTCTTATTGAATAACTTCTATATTTATTATGCGATCTGGACCAAATTTGCAGGACACATTTAAAATAGAACATTCATCCTGTGTTCCAAAATTGGTCTCTAACTTTATAATTGCTATAAATTTTCGTTTTTTTTTTCCGATTTCTGTGGGCGGAGGGGGGCGTTGACACACCCACTTTTCCAAAATACCTTCCTATAGTCATAACCATAATTAACAAGATACCTGCAGTGAAAAATCTTGTAAGTTTCAAAAATTTTTTTTGGCCACGGAAACGGGTCAAATTCAACATAGGGCGCACTAGGGCCAACCAGCATATATATCAGCTCAGACTTCACCGGCCCTTGGAGGCAGGCCTGTTATCCCCAGCTAAGGAGCCGTCGCGGGAACGAGCGGCGCACAGGAGAGTAGCAATCGTCAGAGGAACCACCGTCAAAGGACAGGAGGCTCTGCTAGCGGGATCGCGTGGATCCCACGCGATCCCATTACACGGCCGGCCCCAGCTAGGACAAAGCAGCCGGTGCACCATCAGCGGGCAAGGAAGGATGCGCTGATCCTCAACCCTTCCCCGGAAATGACCTTCAGCGAGGTCCTGTGTCTGGTCACTCGTACCCAGGATCCCATAATGAAGGAAGTAGGCGACAAGGTGACCAAAGTTAGGAGAACCGGAAAAGGCGAATTACTGTTGGAGTTTGGAAGTTCTGGGCTAGCAACTAACGAGCTGAAGGAGAACATCGGCAGAGTGCTGGGCGATCGAGTCTGCATTCGCGCATTCATGCCCCAGTCCGTCTTCGTCATCCACGACCTGGACGAGCTAGTGACCAGAGAGGAGTTGGCGGACGCGCTCGTCGAGCAGGCGGAGCTACCCATCGGCTCGGTAATGGTCAAAGGCGTCAGAGTCTTACCGAACAGGGGGAAAGTTAGCGACAGTGTCCGTACGGGCCAGCTTGGCAGGTCTACTCAACAAGCTGGAGAAAGTAAAAGTTGGGTGGACACGCTGCCGCATAAAATAAGTGAAGTCGCGACCAAAGTGCTTTAGGTGCCTTTAAGTTGGTCACATCGCCAGTAAGTGTGCCAGTTCCACGGACAGAAGGAAATCCTGCTGCAGGTGTGTGGCGGAAGGGCACAAAATTGCAGCGTGTTCCAACCCAGCGAGGTGCTACAGATGCGTGGAGTTGAAGAAGCCGGATGTAAACCATCAGGCCGGCTGGCGATACTGCCCAAGCAGAGCCAATCCCCCAAGAAAGGCAGCCCTTAGCGAACCATACAGGGTACTGGCCTGCCCAAACTGGGCCGCTGACAGCACCAGGAAGGCGGTCAGCAGAAGGCTTTGTTCGCGCCCGAATAGAGGAGTGGTGGGTCTACAGCGTCCACCTCGCTCCCAGCCTGTCGCTCAAAGAATTTAGCGGTAGATTGGATCAGCTCGTGGCGGACGCCAGGGGTAGGTCGATAATCGCCGGGGACTTCAACGCCTGGGCCGTGGATTGGGGAAGCTCTCGCACCAACGCTAGGGGTAACGTCATCCTCGAAGCTTTTTCCCAATTGGATACCGCCCTCCTGAACACAGGTCACCAGCAGACTTTCAGTCGAGCGGGAATAGGCTCGATGGTGGATCGCACATTCGTGAGCAGCTCTAAAGCCAGGAGGGAGCTCAGCGAGGGATACACTGCTAGCGACCATTTTGCGATATTCACCACGATCGATGAGCAGGAGGCGTTCCCCGTCCCTCATCCCGGACTAACTCGTAAGAGTTACAGGGTGGAATCGCTCAACATCGAGGCCTTCGCGGAGTGCATGGCTAGATTGGAGTGCACTGGCATCGCAGAACAAAGGGCTGAGTCGGCAACCCGTCAACTCCAAGCAGCTTGTGACAGCTGTATGGTAAGCAGGAGAGGTCACTCTCGTCACCGCGAACCCGTATACTGGTGGACAAAGGGACTGTTCCCCAGGATGTCAAAACCGCTGGTATCACCCTGCAACACTTCGTGGCGTGCTACGAACCCGTCTCGGGAAGTGAGATTGTAGCGGCAGCAAGTAGGGTCAACGCATCCAAGGCTCCTGGCCTGGCCTCAAGCTGGCCCTCTCCCACCGGCCGGAGTTATTTGCGGATGTCTTCGACGGTTGCCTCAGGGCGGGCATCTTCCCAGCAAGCTGGAAGATCCAGAGACTGGTGCTCCTCCCGAAGCCGGGAAAACCGCCGGACGAGCCGTCATCTTTTCGGCCAATCTGTCTCATAGACGGAGCTGAAAAAGTGCTAGAGCACCTGATCGGCACCAGGGTCCAGGCTATAGTGGTGGCTGGCCACCTCTCTGAAGCTCAGTTTGGCTTCAGAAAGGCGAAGTCAACCATGCCATATCCAAGGTGGTTAACATCGCCAGGGATGCTATCGGAAAGGAAGGGCTAGGGAATACTGCCTAATAATGACATTGGACATTCGCAATGCATCAACACGGCGAGATGGTGCAGCATTATGGAGGCTCTGACCAACTTCGGGGTTCCCCCGTACCTACTCAGGATAATGGGGAGCTACTTCGATGAGTGGATCCTGAACTTGGAAACGCCAGCAGGATGGGAATCCATCGGCCTGTCCTGCGGCGTTCCACAAGGTTCAGTCCTGGCCCCATTCTGTGAAACGCCATGTACGAAGGGGTACTTCGCCTAGCATTGCCTGGTCGTACAGAACTGGTGGGCTTCGCGGACGATATTGCGATCGTCGAGTGGAGACTGCAACTATCCGAGTCTGCGATGCGCTGATCAAATCGTCCAGAGCGATCAAGTACCTCGGGGTGATGCAAGACACGAATCTTTCATTCCGCGAACATCTCGCAAGCACTAAGGCGGCGGGATCGTTCCGTTCTCTATCGCGTATCCTGTTTAACCATAGCGGCCCGAAGAAGTGCAAGCTGCTTTTAACCAGCGTGGTTGGGGCAACCATGCTCTATGCCGCTGCGGTATGGCTGGTATGGTCGTTGAACGCCACTGGCTGCCCTCCGCATCTGCAGCGCATTCTGGACGGTGTCGGCCCAGGCTGCGTTAGTTCTGGCAGGGACTCCACCGCTTGATCTGCTTGCCTCCGAGCAGGCCTCTGTACACGAGCAAGTACGCGGAAGAGCCCCAACTCCTGGGAGCGTCTCAGGGACGCTGGACCTTTCGGTTGATTCCAAACCTAGAGGCCTGGACAACACGGCCAGGTGAACTCTACTTGGCACAAGTGCTGAGTGAACACGACTGCTTTCGGTTTGGCCACGAAGTCAGCGGAGCATGCGGGTGGTGCTCAGAAGATTTAATCTGCTTGAGGGCATCGAATTTTCTGTTCAACGCATTTCTCGTCTTAGTCAGCTGCCTTAAAATATATTGACTCTTTTTAAATATTATCAGCGTCAGCCCTCAGCATAAAAGAGGTAATTCAAGCTTACGAACTTAACTTAATATTAGTACGAAACGTAACCCTCTTAATCAAAATTCGTAAGCCTGAATAAACTCTTTTATGCTGAGGGCTTAAAAAGAGTCAATATATTTTATATATATATATATATATATACCATAAATAATAAGTATAATAAAATATTTAATATTCAATTAAGTTTAGTACAATGGATTAGTTATAACTGAATACAAGTATCTAGGGGGTTTTTGATAATTTCACAACAGAATATTCGCGAACGTCGTTTGCCTCAGGATCTTATTTCGTCGTCGTCGTCCGTCTACTTCGGCTTCTCGCAAAACTCTACTAACGTATTTTGCCGATATCTCGTCGTTGCTCGTGGTCCTCTCTTGTCATTGCTTCTCTTCTCTCGTCGTTGCTGCTCGTCTCTCGATCTTCGTCCTATATTAGCGATTGTGTTTGAAACTCGCAAAAGCCTCTAGTCTTATATTTGCAAATGCTGCTCTCTTTACTTTCAGTGGGATGGAACGTGTACACACGCACATTCCCACATTTGGCCATGCTGCGTAAGTATTCGCCTCGAATGCTTAAGTGTCGGAGTCCTCTAAGTTGGAAATGTTGTGCTTGGTTGGCCAAGGCTTTATATACTCGGCACAGCTTGAAGATTTTCGAGTCCCTTCGGAATTTCCTACTTTTTGAACGTCGTAGGAGTTGTTTGATTTGATCTTCGTTATTTGATGTGGACACAAAAACTTTGGTTTTAGCTTAAGTCCAGCGCCAAATTGCGTTCGTTTTATGGCGACTAGGTCACCCTGCTTGTACTGATTTGCTGTCTTCCGCCGAAGATTATATGACTTCTTGTTCTCGTTCTGGAGTTTTAAGATGTGTAATTTGGATTTTTTTCTTAAATCGTCTCGGCCATCAATAAAAGCATCCATTGTTTCCTTATGGAGTAGAGTCTGCAGCTGATCGTCTTCCTTCGTGCGCATTTTAACTTCAACTAAAAGTTCAGATGGCGTTGTAGCAATACTTCTGGTAAAAGTTGATTTTATGGCTTCTTTAACTCTATTAACATGCCGGTACCATTTTGTAGGATTGTCCACGCTACGCTTTGGAAGAACTGAAATAATAATCGAGTTCAGCCTCTCCACCTGACCGTTAACTCTGGGTAATCCTGACGTAGTCTTGATCGCTTTTATTTTTTCTTCCTCGCAGTATTTCAGAAACTCTTGGGACGTAAAAGCCGCACCTCTGTGAGAAATGATAAAAGATGGGTTTCCAAAAGTAGCGCTTTGCTGTCGCAGCTTAATAATAACGTCGTTTGATGATGTTGACTTGGTGGGGTATAGCGAACAAAATTTCGTGAACGAATCAATGACAGCTAATATATGTATGTAGTCCTTGTTTGTTGAATCCAGGGGACCGAGAAAATCTACGTGGAACGTGCGCAGCGGAGCATCGTCTTTGCTTATTGGGTGTAAAAATCCTTCCTGTTTGCCACATTTGCGATTACTGAGAATACAAGGAATGCAACCACTCATGTGATTCTCAATCTTCTGGTCGATGTTTGGGATAAAATAATCCTTACAAACGAGCTCCTTGGTCTTCTTTACAGCAAAATGACCTCTGTCATGAGCACGGCTTATTATTTGACGCTGCATTTCCTTATCAACTACTATTAGCTCGATGTCGTCAACAGGCTTGTAGATAATTCCAGATCTGTAGAAGTTACCATAATGTGAGTCAGCACCGTTGTCGAGGATTTGCTTTATAGCCATCAGATTTTCATCTCGCTCTTGAGCTTTCCTTATAGCAAGAGTGACGCTGTCTTCTACAATTGTCATGATTGGGTGGCGACTTAGCGCATCCACGTGCTTCATTTGAATACCAGGGCGATGAAATACGGTGCAGTTATACTCTGCCAGAGCCATCACCCAACGACTGATACTTTTATTTAAATCCTTCTTTTGCATCGTTTTGTTGAACTCAAAACTGGATTCTCCGTTAACATTCTTTTAAGAGTATCGATCGCAGCTTGTTTGTTTTTTCCTATTTCGATTTTCGAATCTTTTCTAGTCAAATCTGTGAGTGGTTTCGCGACTCTGGCATAGTTTGGTATGAACTTTCGAAAGTATCCCGATAGACCTAAAAAGCTTTGAAGTAGCTTTAAAGTCTGTGGGTTTTTAAACTTTATGACTGCGTCTATTTTTTCTGAGCACAGATACAGCTTGCGATTCTCTATTATGTGCCCAAGAAATTTGATTCGTGTTTGAATGAAAGCACATTTTTTAATATTTAACTCCAGGCCGTAAGTTTGTATGACTTCTTTCAGGTTGAGTAGTGCCTCTCTTCCGTCGTTCGAAGGGATGATTATATCGTCCATATAAGGCAAGGCAATGCCTCTACGAGTGAGTGGTCGAAAAATGGCATTGATATGGCGTTGAAATACTCCAGGAGAGTTGGACAAGCCGAACGGGACCTTCTTGAACTGATATTAACCGTTTTGCGTCATAAAGGAAGTATATTTGCGACTCGACTCAGCAACTGCCACGTGAAAAAAGCCATTTTTCAGATCAATTGTACTGAAGATGTTTGCGTTCTGGTTGGTCCAACTGCTCGTCTATGAGAGGTAACGGAAAGTGGTCTTTAATTATTACCTTGTTTATACGTCTGTAGTCGACACAAAGTCGAGGGGAGCCATTATTTTTTTTAACGAGGACTACTGGACTTTTGAACTCAGAATTTGATTCTTCAATAATCTCGTATTTGAGCCACTCGTCGATTTGCTGCTCTATAATACGCGATTCTGCAAAAGGAAGTCGTCGCGGTCTTGAAATATTGGGGTTTCATCGGCTAGAACGATTCGCATTTCTACACCCGTTGTTTTACATTTTTTCGGTTCACAGCTTGAAATTAGTTCACGTACTTTACTTTGCGCACCCACACTGACGGCTTTGTTTATGTTAATTTCGCTTTCGGCCACGACATCGATTTTCATTAGGTTCATTTCAAAATCTTCGTTTTTGGGTTGCACTTTTTGAACTGTTAAGCCGTTACGACCGAATAAAATGTCAGCATGTAAGCATAGTTCCTCTCCGAATATTAATTTAATATCGGCACAGTTTATGGGAACAACATAGAAATTGAGAAAATACTCGTCTTGATCTATGTTAATTGAACGCGGGAAGTGACTGATTGGGCGAATTCTACTGCCACCATTACCGAAACCGACTAGAAAAACAGCACATTTTTCGAGCTTTGGTTTGCTCATTTCGTTGTACAAGTCTTCGCGTATTATATTAAACTTGCTACCGGTTTCGAAAAGCGCTACACATATTTTCCCATCAAGAGCCACTTCTTTGCTTGTAAGGTCGTTCTTTGGTTGGACACAATTGATATTCGATTTATTTTCAACTGCCCTCTGGTCTCTTTGCGTGCAATTTTTAGCAATATGTTCGAACTCATTTCATTGAAAACACTTTGGGCCCTTCTTTTTGTTTTTGCACTCGCTAGATACGTGACCCTTTTCTACGCAATTGTAACAAACGCACTATTTTGTATAGCTCTTGTTAACCAAGGCTTTGTTCTTCATGTCTTTTGAGCAAAATGATTTGAATTTTCGTTTATCACTTTCTGTTTGGTAATCCTTTAATTTGTTTTTAAATTCACTTAAATTTTACGCGCTGTACAAAATTGATTTCTTAACTGATAGTTCATCGATACCGTTAATGACGTACTGCATAAGCGCGTCCATTCCGACATTCCCGCGAGAAGCGATATCTTTCATGAGATAGAAATATTCATACGAGTTTTCGTCTTTGCGGCGTTTGCTTTTGTCTAGTTGCTTGTGAACTTGTTTAGAGCTCACATTCGATCGAAATTCCTCCAGCAATGCATGATTGAGTTTTATCCACGAGTTTAGTCCACGCTCGTTGCATGCGAAAAATTTCGCAATGCCCTTTAGCAACTTTTTAGCAAACACTATTTTCTGAAGATCGTTCCAACACATAAGACTTGCAGTGTCTTCGAACTCGCGTTACCATGTCTCGACAGGCAAAATTTCGGTACCATCAAACATACCTCTCCTTGCTCTCTGCTTCAGCGTCTTTTCGATTCCCTCGCGGATTGGCGTCCCCACGCACTTCGTTGCCGATCCGAGTTAAACTTTTGAGCACTGTTATAAACTTGATCCTCTTCCTCATCTGATTCGTCGTCATCTTCACTTTCTTCGTTACCGTCAAACGCTAGTTAGCTTTCACTCTTAAGGTTATTGAATATGTGTGAATACATATCCTCAACGTTATTGTTTATGTTTAAAACATTGCAAATGCTCACAAAATCACGTTCGCACAGGTTCGCACTAACATTCACATTTGCGTTGGTATTCGTCGCTGTCTTGAGGTATAGAAAAACCAGGAAATTCGCGAAGCCTCTTTCGGTTGCTATCACCTGCACTTTCGAACACATATAGGTGTAGAGCTAACATGCTGGCTTTATTACTTGCCTTTAATCTAGCCTCGATTAGTTCACCAAGTAGCGGCATAGTGAACAAAAATTAATTGTATTTATTCGTCGTCTCTTGATTTTTGCCCAAAATGCATATGGCATCGTTACACATACAGATTCACTTGCGAAAAATTTTTTTTTTTTTTTCCTTGTTCTCTATCTCGGCGAGCCTTAAAAATGTGGGGTTAGATATAGTTTGTTTTATTTAATATGCGATTTAGTTTAGTATAATAGATTAGTTATAGCTGAATACAAGTGTCTAGGGGGTTTTTGATAATTTCACAACAGAATATTCGAGAACGTCGTTTGCCTCAGGATCTTATTTCGTCGTCGTCGTCCGTCTACTTCGGCTTCTCGCAAAACTCTACTAACGTATTTTGCCGATATCTCGTCGTTGCTCGTGGTCCTCTCTTGTCATTGCTTCTCTTCTCTCGTCGTTGCTGCTTGTCTGTCCATCTTCGTCTTACATTCGCGAATGTTTTTGGAACTCTCAAAAACCTCAAGTCTTATATTTGCTACTGCTGATCTCTTTATTTTCGGTGGGATGGAACGTGTACACACGCACATTCCCACATATATATAGTTAAATGTTTGTATCTTATCTGACTCGAATTAATGTCCCGTCAGTTGACTAAGGACAACGCCAAGAATTAAATAAACGAGAAAATAAGTTTATGTTTTTATTCAATCGATCTCAGCTTAAGACTAATTTCTTGTGACAAAGATTTTACTTGTGGTGCCCTTTTGTTTACATTAATTTGGGAGCGAGCTCTCCCGCTTGGGATATGGATTGTAATTTGAGAGTACTTAAGAGAGAGTGGGTCTTAGTCATTTCAAGAATTGTTTATGTTATTAAGGAGCAGCATAGCCTGCTGCATATTCTTATTTTTTTGTACATAGCTGAATATATGAATATGTCACTTCCCTCCCCTTAAAAAGGGTTGCCTATGCTTGGGCTGGCATTTCAGGGTACAATGCAGGCAACTGGTTTTGTGCCGGTTCTATTTCTTGTTGTGTTTCTTGATTATTTTTTGCTTGTTTTCTAAATTTTGTATATAAAAAGGTAAGTGAATTTAGTGTAAAAAATTTTGACAGGACAAGAAAAATAATAAGAACAATAACTACTAATATTATAATTACGTAAAGTGTGGTATTATTTTCTGAAATAAGGTTTAAAACGTCATTATGTTCTATTATCTTTATCTAAGTTTCATTAATCGGTGCATACAATGCTGTTAAATCAAATTCTGGACTTAACGAAGTTTCGCTTAAAATAACATTTCCAATCTTAACTCTACATTGTTTTATTCTAATAATTTTGCTTCCATTTATTTTAATATCGCCATTTAATTCTTGACAATTTTGTTCGATTGTAGTTTCAGTTAGATTCCATGTAAGTATAATATTTGGTTCAACGTATTGAATCATTTCTTTTGAAAGAGCTGGTATAAAATTACATATTGGATTTTTGCGCTTTATTATATTTTTAATGCGTTCATTATTAACTTCTTTGTTGTCTTGATTATACATTTTATTCTCATCTTCAAAATATGATTGTTGATCTGAATAGTCTAACTGATACCCATTATGGTCGGGATAAGGAATTATTTTAATGGTGTTAATGACTTTGTGATTAATAGGGATATGTGAAATAAGTAGTAATTCGTTATTTTTGTGGTCAATCCAAGTTGATGTTTTGATTAAAAGTATATTTTGATTGTTAATGCTTTCTAGTTTGTCGTAGTTGAGTAACTTTGGGTTAAAAATCATTGTATAGAAGGTTCCTGCGGAAGTTTAACAGCATTAGTTTTCTTTTGTTTCTTAAATTGTGTTTTGTAGTATTGGGTTTCCCTATTTCGATTAGTAATTTCGTAATGGTCTTCGTCTATTTTTTTTACATTTTTATTTGCCTTAAATGGATTTTCTAATTTTTCCTTTTGAAGTGGACGTTTTTTGTATCTAGTGTCAATGTTATATTCCTGTCGATCTTCATTTATTTTATCTATTTTTCTTTCTTTAATATTTTGAGTGTCTAATATTGGATGCCCAGCGTATAAGAATATATGAGCAGGTGTTTGTCCAGTGGTGTCATGTTTTATTTTATGGTTGTATGTGTAAAGAATTGTCTCTATCTTGCTTAATTTTACTTCTTCATCATCAGATGAATTGTTTATTATTCGGATTTTTTTGATTTATTGTCTTGTGTAGTCTTTCAACGTCTGCTACGCCGTTTTTTGCCGTGTTGAGTTGTAATTCAATTCCTTCTGTTTCAAGCCAAGCTGGTGAAAGCTCCGTCTCTGTCTGCCTTTAGTAATTTGGGTTTACCTAATTGATTAAAAATGCGCATTAGCGCGTTCCTGCATTCTATTCAATCCTTTGTTTTAATTTGTTCCAGTGTAGCGAATTTAGAATAAATGTCAATGCAACTGATGTAATGTTTTCCCTCAGATGAATAAATATCTACCACAAATTTGTCTCGGCAATGTTCAGGGTTGGGTGTGATTTTAAAAGGCATTTTGGTATTTCTGTGTTCTGTTTTAGCCAAATTGCATATGTTGCATTCATTTATTATATTCTGAATTAATAGTTGGCTATTTGGAAAAAAGTGATTTTCTCTGAATAATTTAGTCATTTCCTGTATACCTGGATGTAAATGTTTAATGTGATTGAAGTATAATTTCTTTGAATTAGGCGTATGAACAAACATTCTTTAATAGGTAGAGGCTGCGAATTACTTTAGTGTAAGTGGTATTAATAATTTCTCTGTATGCTCTTTGAATGATTTCAAAATCTACATCGCTTTCAATATGAATGGTAATGTTTCTATGAATAAAATGATCTAGTAAAATTTGTTTGGCCTTTTCGAATGTCATTGCATTAAATTGGATTGTGGTAATGGAGTTACCGAATATTGTTGAATGCTCTACTTTATTGTTATCGGATTTAATGAAAATTATTTGTTTTTGAAATAGTTTATTGGTTTTCTGTTAAATGAATTAGGTTACTATTATCTTCTTCTGCACTATGTTGAGTAACTTCACTGTGATGATTTTCTTCAATTTTAATTCTTGATAATGCATCGGCAACTGAATTTTCTTTGCCTTTAATATAGTCGATTTTAAATTGGTATTCGTTTAACTTGGCTCTCCATCTTTGTAACTTGGCATTCGGTTCTTTTAAGGTATGCAGCCATCTAAGAGGTTGATGGTCACTAGCAATGAAAATGTCGTCCTAGTAAATAATGTCGAAAAGTTTTAGTGGCCCAAACTATGGCGAGTAATTCTTTTCGATAGCACTGTAATTTAATTCATGTTCATTAAGTGTTCTGCTAATAAAGATATAGGATGACCATTTTGAGAAAGTACGGCCCCAAGGGCTAAATTACTGGCATCTGCGGTTAAAGTGAATTTTTTCGAAATCGGGTAATTGAAGAATTGGTTCTCTAATTATTAAAGCTTTAAGTTTTTGAATGCTTCTTTGTAGTCGAGATTTTGTGTATCTATCTTTGCTCCTTTTTTTAAACATTTGGTCATTGGTTTTGCTATGTCTGCGTAGTTTGGAATAAATTTACGATAATAACCGGTTAATCCAAGGAAAGCTCTGATCTCTTTTACTTTTGTTGGAATTGGATATAAAACTATGGCTTTAATTTTAAGGGGTTTGGTTTTATGCCATTAGGGGTTACGATGTGACCAAGAAAGCTAGCTTATTTTTAAGAATTCACATTTGTCTAACTGTAATTTTAAATTTGCTTCTGCAAGTTTGGAAAAAACTAGTTGTAATGAATTTAAATGTTCGGTAAGGGGTGTAGAAAAAATTATAATATCGTCTAAATACACTAAACAGTGTTTATTAAGTAACGGTCGAAGGCTATTATTCATGCACCTTTGAAAAGTAGGGGGTGCATTTCTAAGGCCAAATGGCATTCGAAGGTATTCATAATGACCGCTTTTGGTGGAAAATGCAGTTTTAGGTATTGATTCTGGGTTAATTTCTATTTGATGAAATCCCTTTGCCAAATCGATAGTTGTAAAATATTGGCATTTTCCTAGTTTACCAAGGATTTCGTTCATGTTTGGTATTGGATATCGGGAATAGTTATTTCATTGAGCTTCCTATAATCAATTACTACTCTATACTTAATTTTACCAGAAGCATCCGGTTTTTTGGGTACTACCCAGGTAGGACTATTGTATGGTGAATTACTTTCCCTAATTAATCCTTGATTAAGAAATTCCTGCACTTGGTTATCGACTTCAATTTCGTGCGCTTGAGCAAGTGGGTACTGTTTTGAATAAATTGGGGAGTTATGTGTTGTATTTAGTAGTGCTTAATGGTATTTGTAAATGTTAGACTGTCTCCTTCTTCATAATGAAGATTTTTTAGTTTATTTAATAAACCTTTCAACCCTAAAGTTTCCTCCTGATTCAGGTGAGCTAATCGAAACAATCCAAAATCTAATTTTTTTATTGATTCCTGAGGTGATTTTTATACCCGGTACCCATAGGGTACAAGGGTATTATAAGTTGGTGCCAACTGAGAATGTATGTAACAGGCAGAAGGAGAAATCTCCGACCGAGTCGATTTAGCCATGTCCGTCTGTCCGTCTGTCCGTCCGTGTGAAACATCAGATCTCAGAGACTATAAGAGCTAGGGTTACCAAATTTGGTGACAACATCGGAATCAGTTGCACGCAGATCAAGTTTTTTTTAAAATTTGGCCACGCCCACTTCAGCCCCCGAAATTGATAATAAACGGTATATAACCATATGCGTGATTTTCAGCGAAAAATAAATAGATAGGCTTAATAAATAGGCAATCATGGACGTGTTCTGAAAATTTGAGTAAAATCGGATGATAAACATAGAAGTTATTAAACAATAAAGTTTCTGAGAGAAAGAGAGCGCTCACGTGCGTTGCTCAGCATGTTCCTAGCAACATTTGCCTTTGTTGGGTGTTGCTCAGCATGTTCCTAGCAAAATTTGTCGCTTTTGAGAGTTGCCCAACATGTTCCTAGAAACACTTGTCTCTTTTGAGTTTTGCTCAACATGTTTCTAGCAATATTTGTCTCTATTTGTCAACATTTCCTTTTTTCCATGTTCATGTGCTGTTTTCACCCACAATGCTTTGGGAACCGGGTATCTTACAGTCGGGCACACTCGACTGTAGCTTTCCCACTTGTTTAATTGGTTCTAGTGCTTTTTGGATAACAAAATTTTGGTTTTTTTCTGAATTTTAAGTTCTTAATTTGTATGTTTTATTAAAAAGAGTAACTGTGCTATTTTTGTAATTTATAATTGATTGTGCATTTTTCATTAATTTTCTGCCAATTAGTATATCATAATTATTAGAAAAGCTGTGTACATAAAATGGTTCATTTGATTTAAAAACACTATTGCTGGGTAACATAATTAAGTTGTTCAATGTAATAGGACCTTTTGATGTCAAAACTTCACATTTAGTATTTTGTATAGGAAGACAAAATATATTTTTATTGATCATATGTATTGTGGATCCTGTGTCTATAAGGCATTTGTATGTGCAACCTTTGTATGCTATTTCTATGTATTGGTATTGTCCGAGGCTGTTAACCGAAAATTTTCGTTTGGTTCTGAGCTATTTTGATTTTGTTCATCTTTAGTTTGCGTGGATTGTACCTGTTGTTGCCCTTCATTAATTAACCCATGGTATTGATTGTGGTCATAATACTGTTGTTCATAATAATTAGGTTGTATTTCTTCGTATTCGTGCGCGTCTTGAAATCTCAATTCGTCAATAGACATTTTGGTTTGCACACTGTCCGATGGTCTTAATCGTTTGGTAATCGGGAAGTTAGTATTTTTAGATGTGGAGGGCTGTTGCTGTTGAGGGTATGTATTTCCTTTAAAATATGCTGTTTGAGGATTTTAAATTTTGTTTACTAATTTTTCCCTCAAGTTGAAGCTCGTTCTCGAAGTTGCGACTTTCCAAGTTGAAGTTAAAATTCTGACTGTGAAATCCCGATGAATTTCGAGCCCATTTTATATCACTTGCCGTACCCAAAACCACCCCTACACGCTCGGGTTAATAATTTTCCACAATCAACCCCTTTTTGTTTCAGTCACCCTCGGATTAATCCAGAATTTTATTTAAATTGGAGCAAGAATTTAAGACATAGATGACCACAGTTATATGTCCCAAAACGTTGAGTTCGATCATAGTTATAATTGATATCTTCACTCAAATATTTGACAAGCTCTTTTGGCGGTTGCAAGTTACCAAACGAATCCAGATAATTTATCCTTTTTTTCATTCTTCGTCTACCCCTTGAATTCGGGTCATACAAATTCAGTACCCCACACTCTATATAAATACCCTTGCAGAGGATATTATAATTTGGCCATGATATTTGCAACGCAGTGAAGGAGGCATCTCCGAATAGATACAGTATATATATTCTTGATCAGTATCACCAGCCGAGTCGATATAGCCATGTCCATGTCTGTCCGTCTGTCTGTCTGTCCGTCTGTCGGTTTCTACGCAAACTTGTCTCTCAGTTTTTGAGCTATTGGGCTAAAATTTTCAGCATAATCTTAATTATTTAGCACGCAGTATATATGTCGGAACGGCTGAAATCGGACCACTATATCCTATAGCTGCATTGGAATGATGGCGAAATTAATGTAAAAAAAATCTTAACTTCTCTGTTTTTTAACGAATTTCTATTAATTTCGAGATATAGTCCTTTTTTATAGTTCTAGAATTACGGTTTTAATTTCATTAATATCTGACAACTATATCATATAGCTGCCGTAGAAGGGATCGGTCGATTTATATGAAAATGTAAAATTCTACATGTAAAATGTAAAATTTACAAAATTTACATAATTTGACATTTTTTTTTTAACATTACCAAACTGAATCGATTTTCAATGATCCAATTTCAGACTGCAAGGGTATACAAACTTCGGTTTACCGAAGTAAGCTTTCTTTCTCCTTTTAGTTGTTTTTGGGAGTAAATCTCTCATAAGAGAAAAAAATTGTATATATTTTTGAACAAATTCCTCTATATCTATATTGGTTAACGCTCTCTTGGGCAGCTAACTAATTAGCTCTTTTGATTCTTTATTCCGCGACCATTGTTATACGGTTTTAGGTATAGAACGTAACCATTTTTATAGGGGTTTAGATATAAACCCTTCCCCACTGAGTCATCTTCCATCTTCCAGTTATGTCTTTAGCTTTCTTTAAGTTGCTGTTTCGCAATTCTTGCGTTTGTTATTAATTTCGCGACACTAGAAGTTCCTGAAGCTAAGCTTCCAATAGCACCCTGTTAGAACATTGCCATGTTTAGCTTTATATCAACTAGAATGTATAACCGCTGATAGAGCTTTTCATATAGCTCTTTTGTATTAGTTCTAAGCTTTACTTGATTTACTACATTAAATGACTCTAACTCGAAAAGACGTTGTCCTCAGTTAAAATCTGCGATTACCATTATGTCAGTTCTCAACTCTTAGAATGGTTATGGGCCCAGACCCTGTTAACTAGGAATCGGATTTAATTGAGAAGTACGTCGACACGTTACCATGATTTGTGGTAGTGTTTTCCTAATAATTCGGCATAAAAAGAGTGTAGTCAAATAAAAGGAAAAATGTCGCACGGAACAATGAACATTGAAAAATTGTCGGGCGACAACTACGAAAGTTGGTCACTTCAGATGAATTAGTTACCTCCGAGATGTAGTATGTTATGAAGTATGTTATAGGTAATTTTGACCCTACAATGACCGCCATGACAGCTTGGAAAAAGTTGCAGGAAATTTATTTTGCCCATGGACCAGCCAGAAAAGTCAGTTTGTTTAAGCAATTAATTAAGTTTCAAATTAAAAGCACCGATAGGATATCTCCGCAAGTCATCAAAGTCAGTTCCACCGAGTTACTCTCCATTTTACTGCTGTGTAGTTTGCTGGACGTTGAATAATTTTGTTGTTGCAATGGAATGCAGAGACCAGCTACCTACTCTAAGTCATCTGAAGGTCAAAGTATTGGAAGAGACTGGAAATAATAATGGAACTGAGCAAGTTTTTTCAGCGAAGGGCGCAAGAAGACTTCGGATTACGATCGAAAACGAAACGTAAAGTGTTATGCATGCGGTGCAGAGAGAGATCATACTTCGAAACTTTAAGAGAGAGCAATGAGAGCATTACGATGGAATCAGGCGATAAAGATAAAGCACAAGGCGTAGGAGATGTAAAAATAAAATCACATTGTTGCAGTGACATCTTGCTACGCCAAGTATTATTTGTTCCGGAATTGAACCACAATTTTTTAACTGTTGGTATCTGGAACTGATACATACGGATATTTGCGGCCCCATGCGCGTGGCTTCTATATCTGGTGTGAGCTATGTTTGGACATATTTTTTGCGAAGGAAGGAAGGAAGTCGGAGGCGTTAAATGGTTTGGAAAACGTCAATGCGGAGTTTAGGGAATTTCCGCAAGATAAAAGAATTATTCATCCATCTTCTGAAAGCTATACGCCCCAGCAGAACGGAGTAGCTGAAAGGGCCAACCGAACTTTAGTCGAGATGGCGAGGTGTATGGTGGAAGCGGTGACTCAACTCTTACAAAGGTTATGGGCCCAGCACGCTTCCACAATTTCTGTGGGCTGAGGCAATAAATACGGCCACTTATGTACGTAATCGAACGATTGCCAAGAACCTGGATGGCAAGACTCCATATGAATGTTGGTTCATTCGGAAGCCAAGTGTTAGGCACTTCAAAACGTTTGGGTGCGACAGTAACTGCCTAAACAAGAAGCCAGGTAAAGAAAAGTTTGAAACAAAAGGTGTAAAACTTATTTTTGTAGGATACTCAGAACAGTCCAAGTCGTACAAGCTCCACAATGTCCACAAAAGATGTATAGTCGTGTCCAGAGATGTTATTTTCCTGGAGAAATCGTTTTCCATTGGTCGAAATAATGCAGAGAGCGGGCAAGGCACTAAGTCTGTCAGTTCATACTTTTTCGATGGAGAAAAATCTACAGTTGGCAATGCAGGAATCAGTACGGAGAGTCCGCAGGATGATGGTAGTCCGCAGGAGAACGGCAGTCCGCAGGAAGATGCATGTCCGCTGGAAAGTATTCGTAGTTGAACCCACGGTAAATTAATTAGAAGTAAACATTGCTGATCTAAACACAGTGTCAGAGGCACTGGAGAGCACGTCCAAAAATGAATTGCGAAAGGCAATGAGTATCGAGTATAAAAATCTTGTTAAAAATGAAACATAGGAACTAGTGGACCCAAGTAAGAAACATAATGTTTTAGGGTGTAAATGGGTTTTTTCCACGAAACAAAATGCTGATGGCAGCATTGAAAAGCATAAGGCTCGACTCGTAGCGCAAGGCTGTGGTCAAAGGAGAAACATTGATGGTGGTCAGATACCCGACTATTCGGATAATACTTGCAATTGCTGCGGAGCTTGGTTTGCACGTCAATCACATTGATATCGTGGCGGCGTATTTAAACGGGAGTCTGCAAGAAGATGTATACATGCGACAGCCGGAGGCATTTATCGATGAGGCAAAACCGAATGCTATATGTAAGCTGAAGAAATTTATTTATGGTCTTAAATAGGCAGGATACGAGTGGAATTTAAAAATATGTACGATTTTGGCCGATATTGGATTTCAACAGTGCTCGACAGATAGCTGCGTATACATAGATCTAAAAACGGATGGCGATATCAATATAATTGCCCTATATGTTGACGATATGTTAGTGGCATGTTCAAACCACAGCAGAATGGCGGCGATTATTAAGCGATTGAACGAGCACATTGAGGCAGTTGACCGAGGACCCATAAGCTATTATTTGGGATTAGATAGAATGAGATATATCTATTCACCAGCATCGGTATACCCAAAATTTGTCAGCAGAGTGGCAGATGGACCAGTGTAAGGCGGCACAAACACCGTTTGCGATTGTAGTTTCAATCGGATAAATGCACGAACGAGAATTGCAGCCAGAAACAAAATATTACCAAATATCAGTGGTTAGTTGGAGCTCTAAACTATTTGTCTATGGTATCGAGGCCAGACATTACTCACACGGTATTTTATCAGAAAATAGAGTTGCGCTCCTAATTGATTTGTATTGATGAGGGAGATTGTTCCGCAATCGGATACCATTAATAAGAAACTGCCTCTTCGAGCAAAGCGTTAGCGTTCGAGGGCATATATAATTGTTCGTCCTTAGCGAAGTCGCAGGAGAAAGTTTTTCATATAAATATAAAGGTTCTTTGGTCGTCACAATTTTGTGAAAATATATTAAAGTTCTATATTCTATCCAGGTGGTCAAGTTAAGGTCAAGAATTTTACAAGACAGGTGTGATACATGGTCATACATGGTTTTCTCAAAATTGGTGGGTGATGGAAACTTTTCAGTTTCGGACTAGTAATGTACCGGCTCAGATCTATCAGAATCAATGGCTTTTATTCGCCGGCATTTTTCTTGTCGACCAGTCGAATGTATAACAGCTTATAGAGCTTTTCCATACAACTCTTTTGTATTAGTTCTAAGCTTAAATTGATTTACTACATAAAATGACTCTAGCCCGAAAAGACGTTGTCCTCTTATTTCGGTTCAAGTTAACATCTCCGATTACCATTGTGTCAGTTCTCAACTCTTACACACTCAATGCGGTTAAGATCGGAACAAGTAGTAAAAATCCCCCATTTTGGGTACATTAATTATACGCGGAACTTTAACATTTTTCTTTAAACCGATGGATTTATGTATCGCTTTACGAGCAATTTTAATTGCATTAACAACATCTAGAGGCTTTTCTTTTTTCAATACCTGACTAGCCTCCCTTACAACAGATGAGAGACTATTTAATTTCGTCCCCCTCCCCTTCGGCCTACTTCTCTTACTCCTCGCGATCCGTTGCTCCATTTTCTTCTTGTTATGTTTTTTCTTAATTTGCTCCCGAACTCCCACTCCAAATTTTTTCTTTGCTTTCATGATATTGGTTACAAAATACGCTGCCGCTCTCTTTCAAATAACTATCCTGCGCCTTTACTCGTTCCCAGGCCTTATCAATTAATATAGAATCTGCCTTGTGGCGTTTGGTCAAATCCTTGTGTTGTGAACAGGTAATGTCATGAGACTTGCAGACATCGTCTTACTCGTTTATCCCGGGATCTTCACGCTTTAGTCGCTCTGCAAGCTTTGTACCGGGGCCACAACACTTATAGCCAGGAATATGAAACTCAATTGGAAGAGCGTCAATCAACTTATTAATAAGAGAACTTCCACGTTTACGATGTAAATTATGGCTAATCATATTATAAGTGCTTTTATCCATTATATATAACGTTATTCATTGAAGATTTTATATTTTATTCGATGGTTAAAGAATAATTTAAAAAAAATGAATACCAAAGCCGCTAATTGAAAACGAGTTTTATTTTTGAGCAAAAATAAAATTCTCAAATAATAGTAATTTTAGATTTTTATTATTTTGCTCAGCTATTATGATTACTACCTTATTATTATAAAAATACTTAACAGTAATTATTATTTTCGAAGAAAATAACAATAACAAAATTGAAATTTAAGAAATCAGGAGGAATATTCGACAATTTACCAAAAATAATAATAATGGTGCAATTGATGACAATGAAAACACACTTCAGGTGGAAATAATAAGTAGTAAAAAGGAGGTTTTTTTAATAAGAAAAGGTGGATAGGTAAATTGTTCGGATTCAAGCATGAGCTTGGAATTTCCGTTCCACCGGGCTATTAAATGACTGTGACAACACGCCATCTCATCTATTTGCCTATTAACTGTGGAAAAATAAGTACACTTTCAATCTATATCGTTGATCAGAACGGGGAATTATTGAATTTGTGCTGTGAAAACGTAACAGTTGGCCTACATATTCGTGCAATAGAATCATAACTTACAATAAAATCTTAGGCGAAGTTCTGCAGCCCCACACTAGCTGTTGTAAAGCTTAAGGAAAGTATTAAAATTAAATAAAAGAGTTTTTACATTAAAAACAGATTGTTTTTACAAGCGCTGGCTTCAAACTTCGAAAATAATAATATTTATATTAATAATAATAATAATATATAATGAATGAAATTTTTAATGTTCGAGAAAGACAGCAATCGGACGAAAGTGTTTCAAAATTCGATTTCCACTCGTATTCCCTTACCATCAAAGTTTTAAAGCAAACCATGATATTCGTATTTGTATTCAAAGTTTTCTTAATTTTCAAGGAGTGGTCACTAGAGTAGCACCCGACGCCACAGTGGTTGATTTCATATGCCAAAAATAAAAATACAAAAGTTTGAAATTGGCCACTCTTTGTCTTAAAACTACTAGTTAACATAGCAATAAAACTAACTGTAATTTCATTTTTGGTCACTCTGATTCGTACGCGCTACGAATAGCGATAGAAAAGAGGCAAAAAAAAAAGGAAAAGTTTCTGTGAAAGCAACTCGAAAATAAGGCTTCAAAATAAATTAAATTTTTATATTAAATGGTTTCTAATCATCGTCAACTAAAATAACTATTAAAAATAAAGGTGTGTCCTATAAAACTGAGTATTTTTCATGTCATTATGTGTTGTGTTATTGTTTTAAAGTTAGTGTTTCACCAGTGACCTACCGAGCTGTGTATTTTTGTGTATACATAGATTTCAGAGAAAGAAAAAGTTGTGATACCTGTCTTACCCTTTAATAAAACATATATATTAATACTTGTATATGATTTCTTAGGCTATGTTTTAAATTTCAGCTGCAACTTTTTGCAACTTTCTGACTTATTTGCTTTTTTGTGTTCGTCCATATTTTGTGTTTTTTTGTTGTCGTGCATATTTTTTTTTTTTAATTTTATTTTTTTGTATTATATATTTTTGCATTGTTTTATTTAATTTAGTATAATGTATAATAAGAGGGATTATCTTAGCCTGAAAGTATGCAATTGAATTTAAGTTTTAAAATGTTATTTAATTATATTTTCGGGCTTTAACGTATGGTTTTTGCCTTTGCTTTGTAATTTTCTTTATGTTATTGGGTCTTAATAGCAGTACAAAAATTTCACATCTGTATTCAAACTGAAAGTATTTTTGTCCGCTTTTTCCATATAAGATCAACCAGTGTGCGACGGTAAAAGCAGCACTGAAAATATAAACCCAAAAAAAAAAAGGTCATAGAATCGATACGATTGTTACATGAATCGTATACTTTCGACTATTAAAAATTTCGTTCTAAGATCCTTATTGATTTTATACTTTCGAAAGTATACAAATTATACTTCCGACGTAATAAATTTTATACCTTAGAAGATAAAAGTTATACTTTCTAGTATTTTCCTTTAGTATATTTTTAATCCTAATTCGTATAACTTTTATACTACGCTGTATAACAAATCGTATAAATTCTATCCTCTTGCGTATAAATTCTAAACTATTTATAAATTCCATATTTTTTTGTATAAAAACCAGCTTTTCTCCCGTATATCTAAAAATCGTAAAAAAAAGTTTTTTTATTTCGCTATTATTGCTCGTTTCGACAGTAGCTTTATTATCAACCGTTGGTTTCAACTTATTGTTATATTATCTTCTATATATATATAAAATGGATTGCTGTTCGTTAGGGTCGCTAAAGCTCGAGAACGGCTGGACTGATTTGGCTAATTTTGGTCTTGAATTATTCGTGAAGTCCAGGGAAGGTTTAAAAGTAAAAAAATATGAGTATGCAGCCAATAGCCATTTTCAACAGCCATTTTCTTTTCACATACATAACTAAAACGGCTGCTTTGATATTATTGTCAGGTAATTTTCGTCAAACATTTTCTGTCGTTTGTATAAATGGTGAGTCTAGAACTGTTAAAGTTTACTATATATATGCGTACTTTCCTCATTCTCTCAAGACCAAGACGAGCAAATATAGGAAGGCGAACGGGTAGTACAAATGGGGTATTACAAAGACGATCACGGAGTGCAGATGAAGGTAATGCACGAAATAGATCTGTTGACCCCGTACCTGTAGTGAATCACGAATACGTCGTGCTGTTTTGGCTGAAATGAATAATGTACGGATACATTGAAATGATGGACCCAATATGTCCGCGACTCTTTCGCGATACTTTCGCTATACTTCCGCGATACTTCCGCAATATTTCGTGATACTTCCGCGATACTTCCGCGACTCTTCCGCGATTCTTCCGCGATTTCCGCGATATTTCCGCGACTCTTCCGCGATACTTCCGCGCTCCTCCGCGATACCTCCGCGATTCTTCCGCGATACTTCCGCGATTCTTCCGCGATACTTCCCAGACTCTACCGCGATTCTTCCGCGATACTTCCGCATACTTCCGCGATTCTTCCGCACTTCCGCGATATTTCCGCGACTTTTCCGAGATGCTTCCGAGATACTTCCGCGATACTTTCGCGATTCTTCCGCGATACTTCCGCGCTCCTCCGCGATACTTCCGCGACTCTTTCGCGATACTTTCGCGATACTTTCGCGATACTTCCGCGATACTTCCGCAATACTTTCGTGATACTTTCGTGATACTTTCGTGATACTTGCGCGACTCTTCCGCCATTCTTCCGCGATACTTCAGCGATACTTCCGCGATACTCCCCGACTCTTCCGCGATACTTTCGCGATACTTTCGCGATACCGCGATATTTCCCGACTCTTCCGCGACTCTTCCACGACTTTTCCGCGATTCTTCCGCTACCTTCCGCAATACTTCCGCGATACTTTCGCGATACTTTCGCGATACTTCCGCGATACTTCCGCGTCCTCCCGCGATACTTCCGCGACTCTTTCGCGATACTTTCGCGATATTTTCGCGATACTTCCGCGATACTTCCGCACTTTCGTGATACTTTCGTGATACTTGCGCGACTCTTCCGCGATTCTTCCGCGATACTTCAGCGACTTCTCCCCGACTCTTCCGCTATACTTCAGCGATACTTTCGCGATACTTCCCGACTCTTCCGCGATACTTTCGCGATACTTTCGCGATACTTCCGCGATACCGACTCTTCCGCGACTCTGCCGCGACTCTTCCGTGATTCTTCCGCGATACTTCCGCTACTCTTCCGCGATTCTTCCGTGATACTTCCGCGACTCGAGGGGAAAATCTTTTTACATATAGTTCCACCTCTGATACATAGCATGCGGTGCGTGATACATTGTTTGACATCTACTCATTGTTCTCTGATCAGTTAATATTATGTGACAAACCGGTATTGTGTTCACCGTGAAATTGTGAAAAATAATTTTAAAAATAAGTTATTCGTTTCCTAACATTTCAATTGGAAACCAACAAATCAATCACGTATATTGTTCAAATTTGTATTCAGTTTCAACAGCAGGCATTTGTCTTTAAGGTGGTAAGTTGAACTATGTAAATTATGTGGATCGTGCATATGAAATTAAATTCTCCACTCAGTCCATAGTCCAAAATGCCTAAAGGACGACGTGCGAACATCGGCCGCCGCACAAGACATGCAAGTCAGCAACAAGTGTATTCACAGAACTTAAGCGAAGAAAGGCAAAATATAATAAGAGAAAATTCCCGATTGGGACAACGCGTGAGGACACGAAGTTCATTGGCATCATACAATCGCTTGAAATTTCAGTATGATCACACTGCGAACTACAGTGATAATGCAAATTTAGATACTTGGGCAAAGACGACTATATGCCGATATTTCAAAGTTCAAAAGAGAAACGGATGGATTGTGCTGCGCAAGTGGGAAAGTTAAACTGGATCCATTACTTACACCACCACAGCCACTGAAACCATTGTTCGATGGAACTGATCCCGATTCCATCCATTTTCTTCAACATATCCTTGAAAGCAATAACTACTTTCGCAAGATTTCCTTTGGAGCTAATATCAGTCGGGAAGGCGGCTTCATGCCGATGCAAGGTACAACAACAAAATATTACATTTACATGGTTCAATGGTGCTAACACCAGATGAACCGCATAAATTTCTGCAAATATATTTCATTTCGTAAATGGTGGATCAGCTGAATGTGCGGTGCAATATACAGGAACATAACAGTTAAACAGACGGAATATTGAACAGTTGCAAGCATTATTTCACGCTAATAATGCTGTGGTTAATATGTTCAAAACAGCATTAGAACGAATGCCATCGGTTCGCAGGAATTTAATTGAGGCATCCATTATTAACGGAAAGTACGCATATTAAAATGTATGTATTCCTCGAATACCAATGATTCCGACTGATCTATCGTTTGACTTCAAACGATTGAAATTTCTGTTCGCCTTGCGTTAACAGGTCGCAAGGCAAATCGCTTAGTGTTTGCGGGATAAATTTAGAAAATCATTGTTTTCACATGGGCAGTTATATGTTGCGTATTCACGAGTTGGGAAACCATCCGATTTGTTTGTGTTAACGTCAGACCAAAAACAAAAATGTGGTTTACCAAAGAGAACTTCAATGAAACTGATAATTTGCGGACACGTATAACGCTTCGATTCAGTATTTACTTTGGATTCACTTTCATTCACTTAGAGAAGTTTAACTAAATAACACTTCACTTTTGTAATCAAAATGAATTCATTACTGTTGTGAAATGAAATAAAGCTTTTCCTTTTCAAATATAAAACAAAAAAACAATTTTTCTTCATCTTTAATCACCAAACGAAATTTTACATAAAACGAAGATCTGGTGGCGAAACGGAGTTCGCCGGGTCAGCTAGTATTATATATTATATTCATAGGCGGGCGATCTGAATGACAAATAAACACAAGAAAACATAAACTGAAAAACTTGCCTTATCCAGGGCTCGAACTCTCAACCAAATGCATGGCAGTCGAACGTCTTACCACTTCAGCCAGCCGGCATCACATAAGAAAGCGTCTTAAATAGCCATATGAGGATGACATTTGCGGGGCGAGGAACATTAACCGTACAAAAATCTATTTATAGATTCAGCATGGCTTGACAAAAATCCCTAACGCGACAAACAGAATAGCACTAAATTCCTGCTAACGCCACATGTTATCGAATTTTGGATGTAGGGTCGTATAAAAATGATACTCTAAAATATACAATTTAAGCTATTGAGTATAAAAGCTATACTTCTCAGTATAAAATTTATATTATTAAGTATGAAATCAATACTAAGCTCGTTATACTGCTTGGAATACAATTTTGAGACAACGCGTATTAAGTTTAAACTCTTGGTTTTTTTTTTGGGTGTAGATGTCACATTTCGCAATAATTGTATGGCGAGCTTTATTGATGAGCTTAGATACGAAATAAATCGATACGAGATTGATAGGACCAAGAAGGTCGGAAAGCCTTAGATGGTGGATGGAGTGGTGGATCTGAATTTTGCCACAAAAGCAAATTTTAATATTTCGGTACCTCTAACAAATTTATTGGAGGATTATCGGAGAGTTCTATAAAATTTTTAGCATGAACTTGTACTTTTAATAACAAAAAAGCTGGATGATGTTTTTGTTAAGAACAAACAACGTAACTCCCCGCGATGTCGCAAAAATTAAAATGTATGATATTATAAAAAGCGGGGTCAATTTACCGATAGCTTTCCGTAGCTAAGACATATATATATATATATTAATCCAAAACTGGTTCAGGGTACTCAGCATGTTTGGAACGTTAAGTTAGCCGCCAACCGAGAGCTACCTAGGTCTGCAGTTGTTGCCTTTATATTGAATAGACAATTAAATAGAACTTGAATGTCCACTTGAACTCAGAAACATACCTATATGATGATTTAAATGTTAACTTTGAAATGGATAAATACGCTCACCTCACCGATAATAGTAATCGATCTTTCACATCAAAATGAGACTGTTAAATCAGGTCCTATCGATGTCAGAATTTCAACCTATTTAATTTCACCAAGTCACGAAAACACTCCGCCCTATTGCCTCCTTATTCACGATCGTTTAGTAGAGTATAATCCCCTGAGAGGTCTAGTTCTAAATGAATGACGAGGTGGTCGCGATTGATATCCAACGATTTTTTTGATAACAAAAACAAGTTCATTCTAAGGGAAATCGGACTTGTATGTTAATGTGTAGGCTAAGGTGCCTGGCATACAGTACTTAAACTGTCTGCCTTGTGTCGCCGGGTTACTGTGTATTATGATCTATGCAGAAATGGGGACGGTCCCCAATTCGACTTCTTCATGTCAGCATAATATGCATTCGCGCCCGACCTGATAATCCCTACTTTTGTTATTGCATAAACATATTGCTGAGACTGATCATTTAATAAAGAGAATATTTAACAAAGAAAATAAATTTAATAACAATTTTGTGGTAAAAGCTCCATTCCACTTTACACGCTTAGCAATATAAATAATATAAATAAATATAAGTTTACCCTTTTCCCACTAGGATATTAAGAAATAAATATCATCACCATACAATTTTTTGGAACGATGGATTAAAAAACTTTCAGCAAACCAGAAAACATATTCAACAAATAACTTTAGAAAAGGACGTTATATGTAAGGGGGTTAAAAAAAACGACTTCTGAAAACTTTTCTAAGGTCACCTCACATAAGTGATGTTGAGGAATTGGGTTGTCCACCTTTAAACACCGTCGACGTGAATCAGTTCCAATTTTGCTCAATACACATTAAAAGCGGTGATTGTGCCCTAAATAATGCACACAATATTTAAAAATTTTTTAATAGGACGATGACCTAACACATATATACATACATGCATACGGACATACATATTTTAAAAGAGAATACAAATGGATAGCAAACGAATTGGAAATGTAAGCCGAATCAATAGATTCTCTTCACAATTTGGTGGTGAAATTTTAAAGAAGCACTGAAAATAACTCATTGATGCCAGGAACATATTTTTGGATATGGGGGAATATGAACTTAATAAAACGTTGTTTCCTAAATTGCACAATACCCTCGTTGGATTTGCTGAAGAAACGTGTGCTTGCTTTTTCTATAAAAATTATCAACATGGACTCTAGAAATAATGACATTGTACTTAGCGCATAAAAAACATGTGAGAAAGCTACAGTCGAGTGTGACCGACTGTGAGATACCCGGTACCCAAAGTACGTGAAATTAAATAGCACACAGGCATGGAAAAAACAAAATGTTGACAAATAAAGACAAATGTTGCCAAAAACATGTTGAGCAAAGTTCAAAACAGACAAATTCTTCAGCTGTACGCAGCTGCATTACGAATTAATACTGCGCCCGAAGGCACGCAACACTTTTTTTCGCTACTGCTGTTTTGGCTCAAGAGGAGAAGAAACTTTATTGTTTAATAACTTCCATGTTTATCATCCGATACAAATTTTCAGAAAACGTCCACAAATGCCTACTTATTTATTTTATCTATTTACTTTAAGCCAAAAATTACGACTATAGCTTATATAAAGTTTTTTAAAAAATTCGGGGGCGGAAGTGGGCGTGGCCAAATTTTAAAACAAACTTGATCTGCGTGCAACAGATTCCAATGTTGTCACCAAATTTGGTAAGTCTAGCTCTTATAGTCTCTGAGATCTGTTGTTTCACACGGACGGACGGACGGACAGACGGACAGACGGACATGGCTAGATCGACTCGGCTAGTGACGCTGATCAAGAATATATATACTTTATAGGGTCGGAGAGTTCTCCTTCTGCCTGTTACATACATTCTCGGTTGGCACTAACTTATAATACCCTTGTACCCTATGGGTACCGAGTATAAAAATATGTTAGCAACGCCGAAAATAAATCTCTAACGTAATGAAATTCAAAATCCTAGTGTGTTTTATTCTGGGGTGGGTTTTCCTATTTCAGAGTCAATCCAAACCGTGGGTGTTATGTTATTATCTTATCTCTCTAAGCATTTTTCAAGTTTTCGGCACAATAATCTTCATAGTCAGTTAATCACTAATCTTCAAGCGAAATGGAAGCTGAAGTTCCGTACGAGTATAAAATTGTAGTGGGTGCTCACACATGAAAACGTTTATATAAATATATATTTATCTTTAACAAATCAATGCAACTGTACGCTGCTTAGCGCATGTGCGCATGACTCTAAACATAGCGGCAGGTTGAGCTTAAATAATGTAATGTAAGCTGATCCCCTGCGTGGGATCTCAGCATATCTTTAAATAAAGCGGCCACACGGGCCTAACACAAAACACTTAACAATATGTACATGTAATTTGAATCCCTGCGTGGGATTTACGAATCCTGTGTTCACCCCAATCGCACTCAAGAATGTATACCTAGAATAAGATTTGATGTTAGCTACCTAAGCTAGGATCTATATAAAGCGGAGACCGCTTCTAATAAAATCAGTTTCTTACAAAAACTCAAATGTAAATGTCATATATTTTGGTAAAATTCGAAGTGTTTTCTTTTCACAGCCCATCAACAATTGAAAACAAACTTTTGTCTGCATCTTTTGCTAAATAAATGTTATAGTTGGAAACTATTGAAAGGGCCGAAGGCAAACATTTGATTTCAATAAAATCGCGCAATTTTTTTGAAACACAAATTTTGCCCTTACATTTTCCTTAGCAATGAGCTAGAATTGGGGCTTGTAATTAAATGAAACTTAGCCTCAATTATAATTAATTATACCATTAATATATTTTTTTTATTTTTATTAGCTGAGGTAGTGTCAAATGGCCCACGAAAAACGGACATAAAGATCTGCGGGCCCTATGACAATATTGAAAGTGACATATCGCCCGTGAGCGTTATGTCACTTTTTTTGCGTCATAAAGCTCATAAGCGTTATTACATGTACCCCGTGTAAACACTGACGCCCCCGGATCCTCCCTCACCTTCACCCAATTCCCCGCAAGGAAACCGTCAAAAACATACAATTTTTTAATTTAAAAATGCTAAAATTTATTTATATTTTTAAAATTTAAATTATTATAATTCTTATAAAGTTTTTTTTTTTTTATTTAAAAGATATCTTCCTGCGGGGTGGCTCATCCTCATCCTCATCGTCGCTCGGCTCCTCGTGCTCCAGATATCTCTTCCCCTTTCAATAGACAGCCTTGCCAGGGATTCGGTCGTTGGGAGAAGTGCTGTGGCATCTTGCTGGCCACTGGTTTTTAAAGCGCCCACAGACTTAAGCGGGGTGCTGCAATTTTTCTTCCAAATCCTTGAACTTACATGCTGCGAAGCTTAGCTTAAACAAGCTCTCCACTTGGTGCATCTTTTCCTTTTCTATGGTTTCTATGGTTTTCGGGGGTGGTTCCACCCATTTACACCCTTCAATGAAGAGCTCTGCTTCATCGTATAAGGCGGCGCAGCTCCCGAAATATTCCTTAAATTCTCTGGCCTTTTGGTGTAGGTGGATGACGAAGACATGCTTGCTAGGTAGAGTATTTAGAGGTTCTAAATGTTTAATAGAGCGCGTCCGTTGCCGGAGCCTTGATGTCGTGGATTTTCTCGCCGCAAGCCGGATTTTTTTAATATTTCGGTGAAGTGTGTCTGTTGTGTATGTTAAAAACAAATACGATGTATACACAACAGGCACGGGCCTAACCAAAATAGCAGCACAAAGTATCCCGATCCTCACAGCCCATCCTGGGTTTTCCCTTTTTCACCCCACAAACTGGATTTGGTAAAGACACGTCCCGAGGGTAGTTTTTTCATTTCACGCCACAAACCGACTTTGGTGAAAACATAAACCAAAATAAAGGGACCTTAGATAAACGTGATAAATATTTGTACATTGTTTTCCTGCGATCGCAGGTGCCTTATTTCCCAGGTGAAAACTAGAGCTCGGTAAATGCGAGGGTGCCTTTTCCCAGTCTTCTAAATGTGAGACTTTTGGCTTACTGTCGCCACACGCCAAGTCGAGTAAAGAAGGACTCCGCGTGAGATATCCCGATACCCTTATAACCCTAATTTCACCTGTTCCGGTCCTTGATCACGCTGATATCATTCCCGCGATTCACTCAACCAAAACTTACAAACACGTGCCCTTTAAACTTCGGCACATCTTACCACATTTTCCCCTATTTTCTTTCCCACCCCTTCGCAATTCTGGCTCAAATTTACATAATCCCACGATCACCTGTCAACTTCTCTTAATTAATTACACCCTCTTTGACCCCAGCTGTAAATTTTTATACCCTTGCAGAGGGTATTATAATTTTGCCATGATATTTGCAACGCAGTGAAGGAGGCATCTCCGACCCCATAAAGTATATATATTCTTGATCAGCATCACCAGCCGAGTCGATCTAGCCATGTCCGTCTGTCTGTCTGTCCGTCTGTCTGTCCGTCTGTCTGTCTGTCGGTTTCTACGCGAACTAGTCTCTCAGTTTTTGAGCTATCGGGCTGAAATTTTCAGCATAGTCTTATTTATAGCACGCAGTATATATGTCGGAACGGCCGAAATCGGACCACTATATTCTATAGCTGCCATAGGAATGATGGCGAAATTTATGTAAAAAATTTTAACTTCTCGTTTTTCAACGAATTTCTATTTCGAGATAAAGTCGTTCTTTATAGTTCTAGAATTACGGTTTTAATTTCATTAAGATCGAACAACTATATCATATAGCTGCCATAGAAGGGATCGGTCGATTTATATGAAAATGTAGAATTCTACATGTAAAATGTAAAATTTACAAAATGTACATCATTTGACATTTTTTTTTTTACATTACCAAAATGGATCGATTTTCAATGATCCAATTGCCGACTGCAAGGGTATACAAACTTCGGTTTACCGAAGTTAGCTTTCTTTCTCGTTTTGATTGATTACCCCTTTTAATTGCCTCCCACACCTCCTCCCCCCACCCTAAGTGAGCCAGCACTCTTATTTTATACCTACTAAGAAGATCATCGTTCTTACCCCTGTGCCTATATACAAATAGTGAAGAGAAAGTGAATATTTAGTCGCGAATTCATAACAACCAGCTCGGCGAAAGCTACGAGCTTTCCTGCAATTTAAGTACAGATCCCACAACAAAAACAAAACAAAAAAAAAAAACAAATGGAAACACTCCTCCTCTCCTCTTCTTTCCTCCCCCATCACAGATCCGTAAACAGCTCGTCATTCATGTCATCGTGAAGGCTTTCAGCGAGGATCGGATGTGGGTAATTGAAACATTCTGACTATATTCTAAAACAATTCTAAAAAATATGCCTATGAACGATGAGTTAAAGTAGTCAGTAATTATTAAATAAACACGTATAAAATGAAATGAAATAATGAAATGAAACACAAACCAAGAATGAAAACAAATTTCACTCAAATTATAGAAGTAATCTTAGTCATGCCCGTAACTAAAAATAATTTGATACTTTGTCGTTTATTTCTTATTTTCTTTTGCACCTAACTAATAAGTCACATTATGTATGTCTCCTGTAGATAATAAATATCATGAGTGAGCAGATGCATTCTTTTCGCGACCTGGGGATTTGAATATTTGGGGTCTTTACTAACAGTTTTCAAAGGTCAAAGACATTGGTAGGGTGGGTAGCGAATTACTGTGCGTCAACCATCACCTAAGACGGCACAGATATTCCCTGGTTTTCAAAAAAACTTTATTCTTGCAATTATTGTAGTAACTTTACTGGTTGTTTGCTCTGGCCCTACCGATAATGTGTGTGTTTCAGCCATGGTCGTGTGGTAAATTAGTTTCAGCAGGGGGATCTATAAATATTATTTTTGTAATGTCAGGCAGTAGAGACAGCAATAACCCCCATCCCCATCCCGTAAGAGCTAGCATTGACATGGGTCCCGCTCCGCTGTACACTCTGCAACCTGATTTAGTTTAAATATGCTTTACAACATTATTTTTCTTTAGTGTACGAAACCATTCAACAAATTAGCTGTCCGTTGCTTAGCGCTTGTGCGCAAGACTCTAAACATAGCGGCAAGTTGAGCGTAACACAAATAATGTAATGTAATCTGAACCCCTGCGAGGGATCTCAGCATATCTCTAATCTAAGCACTAGACAAATAAATTCACTTAACATGTAATACCAATCTTTGCGTGGGTCACACAATATATTTAAAGATAAGTCTTTCCTATAGCACTCAAGAATATATCCCTTGCTAAAGGATAAACACACAACTCCACTGGTCCAGCGATAAGACTAATCAGCTTGAAATATTAACTCAGCAAATGTTATTCAGTCGTTCTTTTCAAGCTTATTTTATATTTTTCTTCTGCTTGACACCAAAGCCTCGTTAAGCGCAATGCAACTATACGGGGACTTGGCGTAGAAGTTTAGAGTGAAAAATCTGGGTTCGATCCCGGGTCAAATTTTTTTTTTTTCAACTAAATTTTGTTTTGATAAGTACACCTAGAAATAATTATTTTCAAATTCTCTTTAGCTAGCCATTGTAAATAGAGAAAGCAGTTAAGATCCTCACGGAATAAGTATAATTAGTCAGTTAGATAAAGCTTTGGGGAACGGGATAAACAAATGGCAAAAGATTTTCTACAATCAAACGTATGAATTGAATATGGTTTATTAACGAATTGACAGAAAAGCCGAAAAGTAAACTAATGGACGATACATTTTTATATATTTTGTTGTTTTAATAATGTTGCAGCGTAGTGAGCAAGAATATGACAGGCATAGAATATGATGATTTGATTTAAGTCAGTCATAAGGGATATAAACATCTGACCAAAGTTGTAATGCTTTCCTCAGGATATATTATCTTTACAGCGCTATGTGATTGCTAGTATATATATAAGTCACAGAACTATTATTAATACTAAGCAAACCCCAAATTAATACCATGAATACCTTAAAAAATATCTATTTTAACTCTGCTGATGCACCCGCGATCGTTGGCTATCAAAAGGTGTCATTTATTGAATTCATTTTTTTTCTTTTCCGGTTTCGTTTAAAATTTTCTCTTCTGTCGTTAGCACGCTGAATTCTAGTCGTAGCAGTAACATTGTATAGTTTGTCTTCTGATCTGAACTCATAAGACCTCCACCCCCTAAGTCGAGGAGCGAGAGCCTGGACCTCTAGCGAGCACCCGGAACTACAACTTTCTCAGTAATCAAAACCACTCACCCAGTCGTTAAAAGGATTGCTTGAACAGCTAATTGCTGCCAGTCACAAAAAACGAAATTTCGAATCGCTCCAGCCGATGTAGTTTGAATTTCGTGCAACCTACTTATGTAGATCAGCTGAACTTGCTTTCGTCTCTGAGATTGGGGTTTTTTAATAGATAGACGAAATACAGACATGAAGATTACCATAAGAGTTAGTATAGTACTTAAAGGTCTTAGATACGTATACTGTAGATTGAAATAATCTTAAAACAAAAAAGAAAGCTCGCTTCGGTAAGCCGAAGCTTGTCATTTCGGTCAAATTAAAAAAAAAGAAGGTACATAATTTTCATAACATTTTCCTAAATATTTTTTATTTTATATTTACACTTTATCATTTTCATCAATTTTGAAATCGTAATGAAATCGTAAAAAAATTATCTGCAAAGTTACACTCAAAGACTTAGACTAGTTTGCCTAGAAACGGATAATCGAGCTTTGCTATATCGACTCGGCTCTTGATGCTAATCAAGATTATATACTTCATAGGGTCGGAAATGACACTTTCACTGCATTGCAAACTTCTGACTAATATTATAATACTCTGCAAGTCTAAAAAATATGATTACAGCAGTTTACAAAATAAAAAAAAATAAATGCTCCAAGCCTGTTGTTGCGAAATTCTGATAGAGTTGAAACCCCAGATCACGAAAATGGCTTTAATTTTTTTTCTATGGATACGTTTTTTTTTTAAGATTTGTTAAAGTTTTACACAAAAAAAATCTGCTCATTTTACGTTTCTCATATCATAGCTCGAGTTGTAGCCAACCAATTTAGCCGTCGAATGTTTTATTTTACAGGTAATGAACTGACCTTTCGATTTTTATACACTTATGTATATTGGATAAGTACTTTGTGTGCTAGAGGTCGATAAACTTGAAAAAAGTGGAAATTTCAATCCGTTAACTCAAATGTTAACATGCTGCTAGCATCCTAAAAACTCGAAAAAAATCCGTTGGAAAATCAAATCATATTTTATTTCTAAAGGTGATCGCCCAAAGTATCAAGCAGGCCTACAACTCCAGAAATCCGTTGAAAAATGGATTTTTTTAGGATTTTTAAAGTTAAGTAAAATGAGAAATTTTTAAAAATTTTTGGATTAGATTAAAGGTACAGTGGTGGACACCGCCTTTGGATGGTCTGTTAACTTTGCTAGATGTGATGAACAGTCGGATTTTGCTATGAAAAAAGCTAAGTTCGTTAAATAAACAAAAATTTACAAAATTAAGTTGAAGTAAGATAAAAATTAAATTAAATTATAAAATCGAAGGGTTCAATACCTGTAAAATAAAACATTCGACGGCTAAATTGGTTGGCTGCAACTCGAGCTATGATATGAGAAACGTAAAATGAGCAAGTAAGTAAGTATGAGCAGTGTAAAACTTTAAAAAATCTTAAAAAAAAACGTATCCATAGAAAAAAAAATCAAAGCCATTTTCGTGATCTGGGGTTTCAACTCTATCAGAATTTCACATCAACAGGCTTGGATCATTTTGAGTGTAAACTAGTGTTATTAAGTAGCGAAGCTTTCAGAGTCATTATAGCTTTTCAATATAGTTTTTATAAACTTTTAAAACATTTACTCACCTAAATACATGCGAAAAATCATTATCTGCACTTGCATTTCCTTTAAGCTGGCGGTTAACTGCAGATTTCACTATTTCAACGATATTGGTTGGTCTTTCACTTCGGAATTCGTTGTAACTTTCTTTAATGTTGTCTCTCCATTGATGAAAACGGCCTGTTATACCTTGATAATCATGTAGTTTCTCCATTGCTGCCTTTCTTCCAAATTTTTATAATAATACAATTTAAGCCCTAAATATTTGTACTTAAACTTTATATGGTTTCACAAGTTGTTCAAGTGCTGAATCTCAGCTAACCAAAAAATAAATGAGCAACGGCATACAAATTCTGCTTGGGCGGAAGCCATTTCCACTACATTTAATTTTTCCAATATAATTTAATGGGCATGCGCCAACGTAGTGACATTCAGAACATTTCCAGTAGATATAGCCATATGAACATAAGTATGTACATACATACAAATATGTAAAATAAAAATAGATAGAACAAAAAAATTGAACAAACATTATCTTTAAATAAAACGGATTTATAATTGTAATGGATCGCATAATTGTACCCTTGCAACGCAGTGAAGAAAGCATCTGCGACCCCATGACATATGATATGTGTATAATATATATAAGTTAAAAGTTTAGATAATATTTTTATTAAAAAAATGTAAACTTTCTTTATTGAGTGCAATTTTACAACTGATTTTTTTTATGCTAATGATTAATAATGTAACCTATGCGTCATTGGTTTGCTGCTGCCGCTTCTGCTGCTGCTGCTGCCTCTGCTGACGTTCTCTGCTACCATCGTTGAACATCGCTGTTGTCGCTGATGTGGTCGGTCCTAATTGGTCGCTGTCGCTGATATTGCTGCTGCCGCGGTGCAGTTGACCATTTCTTCTTTGTCAATGTAATTTGGCAATAATTGTTGTTGCCAAATGCGCTTGGTGTTGGGTTCAGTCACCCAGCGTTAAAGCTTTCCCACGATCGTAGAGTAGGAAGTAAAAACTCAGCGCAAGTTTCTGCTGAACTCAATTGGGGACATATTGGGAAACAGTCCGGCCAATAACTTTTTATGTTGGGAAATCGGTGCTAATGCCTTACTCACACTCATAATCTATTTTTTGTTGTTCAGATTTCTGCGCGTGTGGCGATACTCTTACTTTGGTTGAGCATTTAGCATTCTGGGTGTTAACTCCTCTCCCCCCTTAATCGCGACTGTCCTCGGTCGCAACGTAAAAGAGTACAGATCCGGAAGGGGATGGCTCTTCAATTGTTTTCGCTGGAGCTGGTAAGCCTTCCGTTGGTTTGCGCCTTCGCATAAATCGTGTGATCAGTCCTACGATAACTACGAATAGGATGATGGTGGATCCATAATTCAGGAAAGAATCTATAATTCCTTCGCTTCTGAGTTTCTCTAGTACTCTTGTGTTGTTTATGTTAAGTTCCTTGACCATTTGTAGTGACAGTACTTTATCTATTTTCGACTTTTCCGCTGCTAATTGAAAAGGTGGGAGTTCCAGTTCAACCAGGCTGGTTTCTTTAGACTTGTAGATGTTTTCTCCAATTGTTACTGTAGAGTTCCTGTATTAGATTATAAATGAGCCCTGTAGTTTTAGGAGTTTTTCGTCCAACGAGACAAGTCCGCTGAAGTTGTTCAACAGTAGAGTTCCTGGCAATATATCCTCGAAATTGGGAATGTGTTGATTGTTGACCATTTTGCATACTGCATACTGGTTCCTTAAGGTTGAGCAGAGCGTTTACGCAATTATCGTTACTTAAGCCTAGCAATTTTTCGGAATTACAAATAGTTTTATCGTTATGAGCCTCGCAAGGTTCTGTTATTGCAAATAGTTGTTTCTTACATTCTAGTAGATTTTCATATTTTAAATCGGTTATTATATGGGCTTTTTTAGTGCTTTTACTTTTAATGTTCTGCAAGTGTCTTTATTAATTGTTGGTAAGCTAATAATTTAAATGAGGTCGTGACCATTGGTGGCAAGTTTGTCTTTAGCAAATTCTAAAAGTTCTTCTATGTCAAAAAATAAACTGTTTTCTTCTTTAAAAATGTTTTATACAATGTTGGTTTCTTTTGCTGAGAAAATAAATGAATTTACTGTGTTAGATTTTGCCCAGGTTATTTCGTACAGAATGTTTGTAATTTCTTCTTTAATTAATTGTATTTTATATTTTAAAATATTGGCTTTTTGATCCATTATTCCTTCCGAGCTTTGAGTAAATTTTATCATTGCATTTGTGACATTACTGAGTTGATTTATTTTTTTGTTAATTAGCCGGTTTATAACTTGTCTGTTATTTTTTTCTAGCTGTTCGTTTATTTTCTTTTCTATGACCTCAAAATCATGATGATCTTGTGAACCTGCCAGACACTTCCATGCTGTCCCTACTGCTTCTATTGCTCTTTTTGATCTTTTTTGTGTTTGTAGTTGCGTAAGTCGAATTTTATTTGTTTTAGTTCGTACGAAAGATATTGTTGAAGCGGATGAGATGAAATAAGTGATTTAAATGATTTCTCTAAAGTTGCAAATGTCTCTTCGTAGCTGGTCAAGTTGAAAATGTAGATGATTTTAAACGTTCCGTCTTGTTTGGCTGCTAGTCCAGTTTCGAGTGAAATGAGTTGGGAGTTTGAATAGTCGAGGACCGTGGAAATACCCAGGCTGGTTGGTAAAAATAGTCTGAAAAATTATGTTTTAATATTATTTTTGTGGATTATTTTTCCGCTTTGAGTTTTAATGGTGGTGTTTTTATTTTCTGCTACTTTTTCTTTTTTATACCTAGGTGTTAGTTTTGACCCTAATCTTTTACCGATTTTAACGTGTACTATTTCGCCTAGCCTGAAATGTTTTGGTAGGTTTTTATTTTTATTGTGGAATACTAGGTCATAGAGTTGTTTCTTTTGAATTTTCTCCCTAATTTCCTCTCGTTGATTTCTATATCTTCTGGTGTATTAGGGATTGTGTTTCTAAAAAAAAATGTCTATAGGCTTTTCTCTTGTTGGTGAATGTATTGATTTGTTGTATTCCTGGACCGCTTGAAAAAGTAAATCTTCAAATACCATGCTCCCGTTGTCTTTTTTTAAGCACCTTAAAATTTCGGATAGTGTCGAGTGGAACCTTTCTACTTGTCCATTACTTGTTGATGCGTATGGGGCAGTGGTGTGCACTGAGATTTTAAGTTGATCTTCTAGCATGAATTTTATAGCTGCAGAACTTAAAGAACGTTCGTTATCCATTATTATCCATTTCGGCATACCGAAAGCGATAAGCATTTCTCTTAAGCGGTTTTTAATATCTGCAGCTGCCCTTGACTGTAAAATTTTTACTTGAGCGTATTTGGAAAATTTGTCGATACCTGTTAATATGCTGTTTTTTTCTGTGATATAAATGTCTACATGGACTATTTCTCCTGGATTTTTGGGGATAGGTGTTGGTTGAATTTCGCCTTTTAGCGGATGCCCATTGTGTTTAGATTCTTTACAGGTCTGGCAGGACTGAACTATTGCTTGAATATTCTTTTGTGCTTGTGGGAAAAAATAATTATAAAGTATTTGTATTTTATTTTCTTTCGCATCTCTATGGGCTCTCTTCTGTTCTAGGGCTATTAATTCGTTTTGTTGTAATTCGGACGTGACGTCATCTACTTGACTTTGCGTGAACCTTACTTTATATGACCTAAAATATGTGGGATAAATATTTTATATTTTTCCCATTACCTCTTCGGAAGTAAAAATTCCGTTTATTAATCTGGAGTCTAATCTGCGTGTTAGGATTGCTATTATTTGTTCTTCTGCGTACTCTCTCTTCTTTTACCATGCGTCTGTGGTAAGTTGGGGATTGAAAATTATTTGAAAAACTTAGGGTTTGTGCAGTCGTGGAGCATACTACTTTCGAATATCCAAAGATAATGTCTTAGGCTTTGAAGTGCCCACACAATAATGGCTAACATTTCTCTTTCTCGTTTGATGCATAATTTTCTTCGGTTTTTGAGAGGTATGCGTGGAAAAATGTTATTGGTCTATGGTTTTGTTCTAAAACTGTGCCTATTGCATAACTTGATGCGTCGGTTGTTACCTAAAATTCTTTTCCAAAATCTGGGTATGCTAGGGTGACGTCTCGCGAGATGAGTGTATTTTTTAATTTTTCGAAAGCCTTTATTGCTTCTTTGTCCAAGTTAATAGCTGTCCTGCTTGATTTATTTTTTGATATGCGGCCTTCTTCTCCTCGGAGGAGAATGGTTAGTGGCTATTTTTGCATAATCTCTAATAAATCTTCTATAATACCCTGTCATGCCTAAGAAAGATCGTAGGTCTTTTAACGTTTTGGGACCGGGAAGTTTGAAACTGCTCTTATTTTGTCAATATTTGTCTTAACTCCGTCCTGTGAGATTGCATACCCTAAAAAATCTACTTCGTTTTTGAAAAAATAACATTTTTCTGCTTGTACCCTCATGTTTGCGTCTTGTAGTGTTGAAAATACTTTTTCGAGGTTCTGACCGTGCTCTATTTCGTTTTTGCTAAAAACGATTATGTCGTCAACGTACACATAGCAAATTTTCTCTATGTATTCCCTCAGGATGTCGTCCAAGGCCCTTTGGAATCTAGATGGTGAGTTTTTGAGACCAAATGGAAGCCTGGTGAATTCATATTTTCCGCCGTTTACTGCAAAGGCTATTTTTTCGATATCCGTGTCTTTTAGTGGGATTTGATGAAATCCACTTTTAAGATCTAACACTGAAAAATATTTGTTATCCCCTAGCTGTGCAATAATTTCGGCAATTTCTGGAATATGATACCGATCTGAGATAGTGACATCGTTGAGTTTCCTGTAGTCTATTACCAATCTATACTTTTTTTCTTCGGACTGACCTGACTTATTTGGAACTACCCAAACGGGTGCATTATACGGAGAACGTGAAGGTCTAATAATGCCATCTTCGAGCATTTCGTTTATCTCCTTTTCTACTTCTTATCTTAGTGAAGCTGGGTATGGGTAGTGTTTTCCATAAACTGGGGAGTCTGATGAAGTTCTTATTTCTCCTACCACTTTAGTAGTGTATGCTAATTTTGCGTCTGGGTCGGTGAATAAGTTTTTGTGGCTTTGAACAAGGTTTTCTATAATTATTTTTTGTGACTCGGTCATATGACTGACTTGTGGTCCTATTGTGTTCACGGCTTGTGCGGCTAATTGGTGAATTTTAATTTTCCTTTTATTTTTAAGAATTAGTGTATCATATTTGACGTCTATAATTGCGCCTAATAATTTCATTAAATCGTTTCCTAATATGCCGTGGAATATTTTTAGTGTATCTAGTAAAAAAAATTTGATTGGTTTATCTGAGATATTGTGAAGTTGTAATTTCGTGTGTTGTGTAATTTCATTGTTCCCTCCCACAGAGCTGACTGAAAAGCTTTTCTCATTTGGTTTTGGGTGTGGTACCAGTTGTGTTTGAGTGTAATTCTGGTTTGAGCCTGTGTCTATTAGGAATTTTAAGATTTTTCCGTTCCCCGTCGTTACTTTAAAGTAAGGTAATGAGGAACGATTTAATCTAAAAAAATGGAGCTCGGACATGTCAATGTATTCTTGTTGTTCGGTATCAATTTGCCAAGTAAATTCTTCTTGAAGTTCGCCTATATAAATCTTTTCTGCCATTTTGTAATATTCCTGCTCTGCACTAGTTATATCTTCTTGTGTTTCCTGTTGTGTAGTAGTTTCTGACTCGGTTTGAATATGGAATTGTCTTGGCATCTTGCTAGTGTTCTGAACATTAGAAGTGCTAAGAGGCCGTTTCCCAAAATAATCATTGTTCGCCGGCTTATTCATATAGTTAATATGACGCGAACGAATTGATTGATCAACCTCCATAGGTACTGCTTTTGGTTGGGGTCTCGGGGGCAGTGTCGGAGAAATATAGGGTGTTAATGGTCTTGCTTGGCTTGAATTAGCTTGGTTGTAAAAATTAGGTTGGGTGGTTTGTGTGAAGGGGAATTTCCCGGTTGCGGCTACTACCTGCATCTGTTTAGGATTGTAGTATAAATGGGGATGAAAATTTTGTTTGGCTCCTACCATTCGAAACGGTTGGTGGGTTCTTGGTGGTGGTGTAGGCGGTTTCCTGAGTAAATGCTTTTGGGTGTTTGGTTGTTTCTAGTGGTCTGATTCTCGAGCAAACTGCATAGGTGTAGTGCATGCCCCAAGTCGTGCGGTTCTTTGATCGCTAACAGTTGAGCTAGATTTCCGTTTAGGCCTCTAACAAAAGTATCTAAAGCTTTCTTCCTGTACAAAGTCGTCAAAGATTGTATGGTCTCCTGTGAAGCATCCAGATTACTAACTTGGTTCAAGATTAAGGATAGCTGTTGGTAGACTGTTTGGTAGAACTCAACTATAGTATTGTTTCCTTGAGCAAAGGCATAAAGCTGGTACTCCTAAAGTTTTAAGGTCTCGTTTGTCGGCAAATGCGATGTTAGGCATTTCATAATAGCTGGCCAGTCAAGTGGGGTGTTATATGATTCTAACACTGCGTCTGCCTGTCCCGTAATTTTAGTGCGGACTGCTAAAAGAATGCCGTAATATTTTGGCGAATCGATTCTGTGTTTTCTTAATTTTGAATTTAGACTTTTAATCCTTAAATACTTTTGTTTAAATTTGATAGGTAACAACATTTTTTTATAGAAAATTTAGCGATCGATTTAATTTAATTTATAGTTCCTTTTCATGGAATTTGTTTGTCGCTTGACAATTATTGTCTCCTTTTTTGTTTGGAGTATTTGCTTAATTTTCTGCTTACAAAATAATCATATCATATGTGCTCTCGTGCAGGTAATCTTGGTGTTTTTCCTTTTTGTCCCGCGTTGCAGCGATTTCTCCAGAATGCGGGTCTACTAGGGCACCTCCTTTAAACCTTTCTTTGCACGTTCCCTCCGAACGGGTACTAGAGGGAATCACAGCGATAAAGTATGGCCTGGTATGTCCACCGGGTACAAGTCCTTTTTATAGGAGTGTCACTTTGTAGCGTTTTCTGGAACGGTACTTTAAATGTGGCACTTTCGGGCTTCGGTGGTCGGGTTTTTTTCGTACGGATTAGGCAGAATATTTTTTCCGAACCGGCAGGATTTTCTTTACTGCTCTACACGAGACGCGGAACTTGTATTCTTAGCGAACTTGTATTCTTACCAGGTCCCTGTTCGGTCCCAGTTAAAAGTTTAGATAATATTATTATTAAAAAAATATAAACTTTCTTTATTGAGTGCAATTTTACAACTGATTTTTTTTATGCTAATGATTAATAATGTAACCTATGCGTCATTGGTTTGCTGCTGCCGCTTCTGCTGCTGCTGCTGCCTCTGCTGACGTTCTCTGCTACCATCGTTGAACATCGCTGTTGTCGCTGATGTGGTCGGTCCTAATTGGTCGCTGTCGCTGATATTGCTGCTGCCGCGGTGCAGTTGACCATTTCTATTCTAATTTGTCAATGTAATTTGGCAATAATTGTTGTTGCCAAATGCGCTCGGTGTTGGGTTCAGTCACCCAGCGTTAAAGCTTTCCCACGGTCGTAGAGTAGGAAGTAAAAACTCAGCGCAAGTTTCTGCTGAACTCAATTGGGGACATATTGGGAAACAGTCCGGCCAATAACTTTTTATGTTGGGAAATCGGTGCTAATGCCTTACTCACACTCATAATCAATTTTTTGTTGTTCAGATTTCTGCGCGTGTGGCGATACTCTTACTTTGGTTGAACATTTAGCATTCTGGGTGTTAACTTATATGTAAAAAACATACCCAGCTAAAGATCGCAATGAAGCCAGTTGGCGATATTGGACATCTTCAACTGAAAGGTATGGATGACTAGTACAGAAAATTACAGAAAACGTGTTATAGGATCTTCCGTTCAAGAGATATTCCAATTTGATTTCAATTTTTATACCCGGTACCCGTAGGGTACAAGGGTATTATAAGTTAGTGCCAACCGAAAATGTATGTAACAGGCAGAAGGAGGCATTTCCGACCCCATAAAGTATATATATTCTTGATCAGCATCACCAGCCGAGTCGATTTAGCCATGTCCGTCTGTCCGTCTGTCCGTCTGTCCGTCTGTCCGTCCGTCCGTGTGAAACAACAGATCTCAGAGACTATAAGAGCTAGAGTTACCAAATTTGGTGACAACATTGGAATCTATTGCACGCAGATCAAGTTTGGTTTAAAATTTGGCCACGCCCACTTCCGCCCCCGAAAATAGTAAAAAACGGTATATAAGCCAAATGCGTGATTTTCGGCGTAAAGTAAATAGACAGTCTTAACAAGTAGGCAATAGTGGACGAGTTCTGAAAATTCGAGTAAAATCGGATGATAAACATAGAAGTTACTAGCGGACCCGGCGAACTTTGTCTCGCCCTAATTCGACGCCATTATATAACCCCAGGGTAATAGTCAAACACTGCATTTCTTTATTTAGTATAGAGCGATATGATATACTATGTTTTTTGTTTTATTTTCCGGCGCAAAAACAAACAATGAAGACGGCTTACCAACACGCGAACATGCAACGTACAGCTGGCCGTGCGAAAAACAGTGAAATTCTAGATTTATCCCGCAGACTTCTAACGATTGGCCTTGCGATTTGTTGATTGTCATCGCAAATGCCAATCGGACGGGGAACTGAATCCTCTTGAATTGGAATGGTAGATCAGTTGGAATAATCGGAATTCGTGGTATAAGGACTACCTCTCCTTTAAATATTCCCTTGATGATCGTCGCCTGAGTCACGTTATGCATCAGTTTCTTGACGGACAACCGCGTACCGTTGTACAATTTCGGATGATTTAGATTCCGCAGCATTATAATAATTGATCCCACCTTCAGTTGCAAATTATGCGGTGGAGTTCCTGGCACATCTAGCGAGTTCAAAAATTCTGTCGGATAGTTCGTCGCTTCATCCTCGTTGGTCACGCTGTCAACGGATCTGTATGAATGCAGTTCTAAATCGATTTAATTTTGAATAATGTAATTCAAATTATCTACGGCCTTGTTCCTGCTGGTCTTTTATCTGCTCTGATAATGATTTTGTGGTCGTCAGAATGCATTGTATCCAAAGCTGTTTTGAACAATCTGACCAATTCATTACACTCATGAAGAAGATTTTGCAATGGTTGTATCTTTTCACGTTTAGTTGCAGTGAAAATTGCATTGATTAAGTTCAACTGCCGAATCACCAACGAAATAGATCTGAAGGAATTTATGATCTTTGTTTGTTGGTGGTAACAAAGCGCCCGCTCGATGGTGAATTTGCCCTTGAATCTGAATTTTGTGATGCAATTTCGTGAAAAATTATAGTTGTTCATGTTGATAAAAGAGTGACGCTATTACCTTATAACTCGGATTGTAGCCTGGTTGTTGAACAACCTCTACTCCAAATGACGTTATTTGAAAACATCCGTTATATTTTGTGCGTGCAACAGGAAATGGTTTGATTTGCTTGTATTTCCATATAGAAGCGAATACAATGGCTCTGGTGGATGAGTCAAACCGGCAATTTTACCTTGCCACCTGCGCAGCATAAGCCGGGAGCTTCCAATCGAAACTTCAGTGCATTGCAGTGCTGACATACCACAGACAATGAACCGATAACAACGCAGCTATGGTCTTTGTAGGACGTTGAGAAATTGTATGCAAATGCAGCGCGATTCAAGTCTGTTCTTGGTACTCTTTGTGTAGAGCGAATCTGTGCTAAACGGGTTCGTCTCGATTCATTTCTTTCTGCACGTTCGTCGTTTGACTTTCATGGACTTTCCGACTATATGTTGCTCGACGTACGTCGTCCAATGTTTGGCCGTCTTATAGCAGGAATTATTCCTACAAATCACAGGAAGAAATTAAACAAATCCGGACGTCTGATAAAACGAATAAGAAACCGAATAATATTGAAACGATTTGTTTTACTTTGACATATATTTCGATACACTACTGTTTTATATAATTTGATATTTTAATTATCTGTTTTTCACCATTACCCTGGAGGATTTTCTAAAATTTTATTACGTTCTGACCTTCTCCTGTTAGTTACCTACAACTGAAAAAAAATTTGAACCAAATCGGCCCAGCCGTTCTCCAGTAGTTTTTACGCCACATTTTTTGGGCTCCATTTTTATATATATAGATTAAACAATAAAGTTTCTGAGAGAGAGAGAGAGAGAGAGAGAGCGCACGTGCGTGTTTCTCAACATGTTCCTAGCAGCATTTGTCTTTGTTGGGTGTTGCTAAGCATGTTCCTAGCAACATTTGTCGCTTTTGAGAGTTGCCCAACATGTTCCTAGCAACATTTGTCTCTTTTGAGTGTTGCTCAACATTTTTATAGCAATATTTTTCTTCAGTTGTCAACATTTCCTTTTTTCCATGTTCATGTGCTGTTTAATTTTACCCACAATGCTTTGGGTACCGGGTATCTTACAGTCGGTCACACTCGACTGTAGCTTTCCCACTTGTTTTGTTTATTATACTGTAGGAGTCGCCAGCTCGAGGTCAGTGGGTATTTTTATTCCGTATTCTTATGAACAATAAATAAAACAGGTCACCAAACAAACAAAAAATAATTTTTTGTTTACAATAAATATCAATAAACAACTCATATTTCCAATTCCTTAAAATAAAAATCTGAACATTTTAAATTAAAAACAATTAAAATTAATTATTATTGTTTTAGTATAAACTTTGTAAGTCATTTTAATGAGCTTAAAGTTGGTAAATATTGAAAAAAAATCAAATTAAAAATAATTATTCTGTTTTCAATTCCACCGTTAAAAAATGCCATATTTTTTCCGCACTTCCAAGACGGTTTTTAGACCTTTGATCTTAATTAAATCATAACTCTTATTTACGGGCTCTGTTTTTCGGCAATGCAATGGCCTAAAACCACATTTTTACGCAAACTGAAACTATACTTTTAGGCAATAAATGTTTAAGTTATTATAATTATTGTCTTAAACGACATTTTTTTAGGCAATATGTGACCTCAAAAATGTCAATTATGGCCTAAAATTAAAGTAAAAGATTGTCTTTAAATTTAGATTATACTAGCAGGTAGATTATACCCGCGCGTTTCACTGCCCACTAATTTAATGTTTAGGAATTAATCTAAATTAAACAATGATAATTTTGATGAAATAACATAATTTATTTATTGCAATGCGTTGTGACTAACAATATAATTTTTTTTTACCATCGGTACAATGAATAATTAAGGCCGAAGGATTGGCTAACCGTTTTATGTGAAAATACCGGATGCTGCAATTTTAAACCACAAATTTGCAACAACTGTTGTAAATTTTAGTCATTTGAAATCAAAAGGCTGGTCAGTCGGAATCCTCGGAACTTTCGGAATTAAATCGGGTTCGCCACATAAAGTCCCAGTCGAGTTGCTTTCAGTAAATTTTTCATAACGCCCTGCAAGTCTTGTACTATTGCAAAGTCGTGGTAGATTAAGGTTCCGCAGCATAATTATAGTGGCTCCAACCTGAACTTGAAAATAGTATGGCAGCAGATAATTAAATTAAGCAGATAAATTAAATTAGTTTAAAATCTCGACTGAATAATTTAATTGAATTTATCATCGCAAACATTTCTCCTGGGATAGAATTCAGTATAGATGCGTTGTTCTCATTGACATTTTTATTTGTTTTAGCCAAAATTGCTATTTACCCCAACCATTCGTCGGTTCTTAAATTTTGTACAATATTTGGAATCTGAGAATCAAGTATTCCTTCGGGGACACAAATAGAACAGCACTCTCGCCACTGCAGATTTTTTTTAAGTGTTGCATGTAGGATTATCGTCAGCCTGCATGTTCAAGGGAAATTTTAAGGGCAGTTATGTGGCAGCGATGCCAGACGAAGCCAGAGACAATGCGATTGTACCTTGTGCTCGAATGGTATCAAAATAATCGAAATGATAACCTTTTTTTTGTACCTCCAACTGCATTCCAAAAGATCAGTGCAGCATTTTGTTCTTCGATACTTCGCAACATTTGGTCGTAGCCCATTCTTTGATTCATATTTAATCGTGGCTCATTGTTTTGCACAAATACATTAAGTGCGGAACGATCACACTTTTTTTTACGCTTCAGTTCTTTGTTGAAAGGGTCATCTATTTTACGATTAGGCGCTGCCATACCTAATTGACCTAATGCTTTACTTGCCATCATCAAGCAAAGGTCTTCTTCAAGCGATCCATGCTTCGATGTATATTTCCGGCGTATATTTTGTCCGGCGCAATCTATGTAAAGAATCCTCTGACAAATGATTTTGATGTTTTTTCCACAATTCAGTTATCTTTGCAGGACTGCACGTGGCTATACTAATTGCGAAATGAGTCAAAATTTGATGTGGACTTGATGACAATGCTGCATCTTCAAAATTAAAACTCCAATGCATGTCATTCTCAAGCAAATACAATTATACGAATGCTTTGCGATACTTCATATACAATTTTTCATCAACAGCTCTCTACAATTTAAATGATGTTGGTCCACGAACAGTAATTATCTACAATCGTAAATAAAAACACTTTTGATTGTTGGGATGAAAAATTGTAAAATTTTGTCCCCCCGGCTTTTCAACATCTTCGCCTATTTTGAACTCTCAAAGTTACCGAATGGCTTATATCTTCAGTCGATCGACGCCGATATTGGGGATATCCATCGTTGCCCATCATTGTCCATTGCACCATTTTCTTTCGCCCTACACCTCAAATGTGGTTGTCTTGATTATGCCGTTTTTGTTGCCTGTATCCGTAATAATTGATAGGACTAACTTTCTTTGTTCCTTCGCGACCTACTATAGAATTATATTCATTTTTCAATTAAAATAAAAATCAATCATAATTTATTCATTAATTTATAATTTACTGGATCATTTTAGTCATCATCATCATCATTTTAGTCATTTTATCAATTAAGTGTTGAATTTATAGTCATCTTGGTCGCTTGAAGACAATATGGAATATTGTAGTGCCTCATAACAGCGATGAGTCTGGAATACACATTCAATACTGTTCTGAAAATTTGACTGAAATCGGATGATAAACATAAAAGTTATAAAACAATAAAGTTTCTGAGAGAAAGAGAAAGAGAGCGCGCACATGCGTGTTGCTCAAAATGTTCCTAGCAAAATTTGTCTTTGTTGGGTGATGCTCAGCATGTTCCTAGCAACATTTGTCGCTTTTGAGAGTTGCCCAACATGTTCCTAGCAACATTTGTCTCATTTGAGTGTTGCTCAACATGTTTCTAGCAATATTTGTCTTCATTTCTCAGAAAATGTTCTTTTTTACATGTTCATGTGCTGTTTAAATTCGCCCACAATGCTTTGGGTATCTTACAGTGTATAAATATATTATTTTGTTATAATATAAAATTGTTTTTCTAGTAATACAATCGTCAAAATGTTCACAATATTTTATATTACTGTTGCAGAAGTAGTACTTTACGAGATGGAAAATCAAACAAAGCGGCAAAAGGCAAGCAAAAGAACGAGAAACCAAACGAGAAGATAAAAGGTGAGCAAAAGAAGGAGAAGCCAAACGACAAAAACAAAACGAGAAAATTAACAACGAGCAACTTTGAATTTTAAACAACAAGCAATTGAATTAAATGGAGCTAGATCGGCCGTTTCGCCCACAGTGCAGCGCTACCAGCCATGTATTTTGATTTAAACTCCAGCAAATTAATTATTTACTGAAAAATGTGTGTGTTCATTACAATTTATAATAAAAAAATAAAACTTGAAATGTAAGTTGATCAAGATGATTCTATGAATGGAAAGGTCATATTGGGTAGGGATTTTTTAAATGCTGGTGGCGCTTGCATTGTCTGGAAGGAAGATGAGTTTAATTTAACAAACAATACAAATGAGAGTACAAAGAAAAATGATTCGAACGAAAATGGCTGAATACATTTTTTATGAGACAATCTATCGTGATTTATGCAACATAACATTATTAAGAAATTAACAATATTTAAAAATATAATTAAATGGTTGTTTATTTTCTATATTGTTGCCGTTTTTTAATATTATACATAATTGTATTCATAGCAAATTAAGATCCGCGACTAGCTTTTCCAGAAATTAACTGATATAATGATATTGCGCTGACTGGGCAATTATCTTTAGTGTATTTTAGAAGAAGTCAACAACAAATGACTTAATCTATTTCAATAAAAACAAGAAAGAAAGCTATCTTCGGTAAACCGAAATTTGTATATCCTTGCAGTCTGCAATTGGAATATCGAAAATCGATTCATTTTGGTTACAGTTGAAAAAATATCTTAGTTTGTAAACATTTTACATCTTACATATAGAATTTTACATTTTACATGTAGAATTTTACATTTTACATGTAGAATTTTACATATTAATTTAAGTCGACCGACCGTTTCTATGGCAGCTATATGATATAGTTGTCTGATCTTAATGAAATTAAGGCCGTAATTTTATAACCTTAAGAAACTGCTATATCTTGAAATTGATTGATACACGTTGAAAAACAAAAAAGGTAAAAATTTTTTTACATTAATTTCGCCATCATTCCTATGGCAGCTATGGGATATAGTGGTCCGATTTTGATTCCGACATATATACTGCGTGCTTAAGAAATAAGACCGTGCTGATAATTTCAGCACGATAGCTCAAAAACTGAGAGACTAGTTCGCGTAGAAACCGGCAGATGGACAGACAGACAGACGGACAGACAGACTGACAGACAGACGGACATGTCTAGATCGACTCGGCTGGTGATGCTGATCAAGAATATATTTACTTTATGGGGTCGGAGATGCCTCCTTCACTGCGTTGCAAATATCATGGCAAAATTATAATACCATCTGCAAGGGTATACAAATCTAATATATATAATAGAAAGTGGGTTTTCTTAGATTTTTCTTATAAGTCAGTAAGATAATGTATTTTTTCGTCTTAATAGAAACCCATTTTTATTTGCCATGTCATAACAGTGTTACTGCTTGTATTAAAAATTAAAAAAAAAAAATAAAATGGTAGTCAAAATAAATCATTATGAAACAAAAAAGTACATTTTCTATTAGTAAACTTTAAGTTTACCGCACAATAAATTGATGCTAGAAATTTAATGTGTAATTTCAGCCTACACAATATAGTATAGACGATTTTCTAGCCAAAATCTGTATGATTGAATATGAACCTAATGCTGAAAACATAAATGTGGGGATAAACTTAAACATAAACATGTATTTTTGCGACCTTAACCCTTTCAGGACCAACGTTGCCTATCATTGTCTTCATGGTAAAAAATAACTAATGTGCAATTATTTTTCGAGGTTTTTTTATTTTGTAAAGACAGCTGTTCGATTGTCTGTATATCGTCATACACAAAGTTCCGATAGACATTGTGAGTTCTTAGAAATCGGTGAAAAAACACGTTTAGTCAAAACTTGACAAAATAGTTGATCTGCTATTAATTTGTTTGTCCATAACATGTAACGAATTTCGTAAAAACTGCTTAACTTGATTAAAACAGGGTAAGTTTATAGATAAGAAAGCTAATTGGAAATGAAAATGGTTGTGTTTTGCTTCTGGATTTTTCCAAAGACAATGCTGCCTATAGGCAACATTGGTCCTGAGTGGTACACAAAATTTTAAACATATTTTATTACTAGCGGCATGCGGCCCAAAGGATTAACAGAGGTGGAAATTGGGCAAATCTGTCAATTTGATTGAATGATTCCTGTGATGAATATGAAGAAGATATTAGAGAAAATACCGATACATTTGACACTTTAGAAAACTTTATTGAGGGAACAATGCAGGATGTCATCACCAAGGGAGAAACTATTGAAGTTGCATTGCTAAAAAAAAACGGATTCTCAAAACGCTTATCACGACTAAACAAATGAAACGGTCCAACAAAAATTTAAAAAAGTAAATCAGGACACTTTGAGATGGAGAAAAACACTTCAGCTAGAGGTGAAGCTCGCCACTTATGGAAATATTCAATCAATGGTTCAGAAACAAAGGAGCCGATATCAAACTTTTCTATGTACTTCGACGAACTCAAGTGCGATGTCATCGAGATCAAACATTATATTGGCGTTTTGCTGTACTTGGGTGTGGTCAAAATACTAGTATTACGCATGGTATGGTTATCAAAATGCAGTTGCGGATTCAATGAGTCGAACTAGATTTGAGAAAATCTAAAACAATTTCATTTAAATGACAACTGTAGACAACCCCAGAAAGGTGCTAAAAATTTAATTAATTAAATTATAAAAAGTTATATAAAATCCGTCCGTTACTGTCTAAAATTAAAAAAGTCTGCTTTGATTTAAAGCAGGAGGAGGATTAAAGTATTGATAAGCAAATTTTTTTTTTTTATTGACGTTGTTGCACTAACGGTCAGTACACTCAAGTGGCCATTTGAAACCAAGCCCGGGCTTGTTAGGGTTAGGTGAAAGAAAAGTATAGAAAAAAGAATGCGAGGAAATATAAACTACTATCAGGCAGCTCGATTGCTATCTGGCATGTGTACTAGGTGGGTTAAGATTAATGTTTTTAGTTTAGGAAGGCTATCTACAGATGAGGTAATTTTATACAAATCATTATAATTTGCACATAACACTCTAAAGGGTTCATGCATTTCATACGATGTTCTGCAGTGGTGCACAAAACCAAAGGCAGGTAGGATCTTGTGGTTCTACATGATACGTGGAAATTCAACTGACCCAATAGATCGCTGCTTTCCACGCCACCACGGATCAGATTATACATAAAGACAATGCCTAAGTTTGCTAAGGAAGGTAGGTTAATCAGGAGAAGTCTACTAGAATAAGAGGGCAACCTAAAGTTTGCATCCCAGTTTAAGCCACGCAGAGCGAAAAGTAAAAAGTTCTTTTGAACTGACTCAATGCGTTTGCTGTGAACGTCCCACTGGGGACCCCAAACGCAAGATCCATATTCTAAAATAGGACGAACTAACGAAGTGTATAAATTCTTCGTGACGTAGGGGTCATCGAATTCCTTCGACCACCGTTTAATAAATCCAAGCACACCCTTGGCTTTATTCACAATGCACGAAATATGATCAATAAACTCCAGTTTAGGACCTAGGCGGATACCCAAATCGTCAACTAGCGTGATCCTTTCCAAAGAGCAGCAGTTCAGCGTATAAGTCGCAAGCATTGGAGAGACACGTGAGAATGTCATCAGCTTGCATTTTGAGCCATTCAGGTTTAATAAGTTTACATTGCACCATGTTTGAAAGTTATTAAGATCTGTTTGTAAATCCGACTGGCGAGCGCGGTCCTTGTATTGCACACAAAGCTTAACGTCGTCTGCGTACATGAGTACTCTGGAGTTAGTCAAGACTTTGGGCAGGTCGTTAATAAATAAAGTAAAAGTAAAGGGATCAAGTGGCTCCTTGCGGGACACCAGAGGTCACCCGGAGAACATTCGACAAGTTGTTTTAAATAGAACCTTTGAGTCCAACCATTCAGATAACTTGAGATCCACCTAAGAAGATCGACAGGAAAACCCATTAAGTCGAGTTTCCTAACAAGAAGGGAGTGATTAACGGAGTCAAATGCTTTACTGAAATCAGTATAGATCACATCTGTCTGCAAATTTTGTGGAAAGCCCCTTATAATGAAAGAAGTGAGCTCCAGAAGGTTAGTAGTCGTTGATCTTCGTTTAATAAATCCATGTTGGCATGGAGAAATTACTGATCTACACAGGTGCTGCAAATGGGGAGTAATTAAGTTTTCGAAAAGTTTTGGGATGGCTGACAACTTAGAGATTCCTCTATAGTTGTTAGCATCCACTTTGCTACCTTTTTTGTGGAAAGGAATCACGAATGATTCCTTCCAAACAAGGGGAAATTGGGAAGTTTCTAAGGATAAGGTAAACAATTTTAGAAGGGGACTGCACAGGGACTCGGCACAATACCTAAGCACACAGCCTGGTATTCCGTCGGGACCTGGCGAATAAACCGGCTTGACACGTTGAAGATCCAAAAGAAGGGAGCTTTCGTTTAAGCTAGGACTGAAGATTAGGTTTGATTTGGGCATGCTATAAGAATAGGTTTGGTTTGAATCGGATGACGGAGAATAAGTGGTTTGAAAAAGCTGAGCAAAAAGATCAGATTAAAAGATTTTTTGTAACACTGCGCGTTAAGCACGGTAAACTTTGACCGCGCCGCTAAACAGCGAGAATGAACAGCTTTAGAACCGTTACGTTTAAATTTAGAATAGAGATTGGACTTAACATTTTTGAGGCGAGTCAACTCTTTACTAAACCAGGGAGGTTTATTGGAGATTGACGGATAGTATAACGGAACACATTCTGTAAAAAAGCAGTTCATTGCATTGTACAAAATATCCATGGCACCTACCATGTCAGTGCACATGTAGAGATCGGACCAATCAAATTCAGATATAAAATTATTCAGCCGTCGAAAATCCCCTTGCGAAAGCAGTGAATTTTCTTTTTCTGGCCGATCAGACTTATTCTCCATAGCAGTCCCAATATCGATAGTCACATCGAAAGTAGGATGGTATGGATCTTCGGGTAGCGTCAAGGGCGGGACCCTAGCCAAACTGACTCTTGCCGGATCAGAGAAAGCAGAGGTTTAGCAAGCGATCTAAGGAATTTCGTACATAATTGACTTGAGACAACGAAATGTCAAACAAGCCATCAATAAAATCGTGACGTGCAGTAGTTAAAAGTGTGTTAGAGGATTAAGTTGTGGACCAAATAGCTCCAGGAATGTTAAAATCACCTAGAACAATTAAATGGTCCTATCCGAAAGTCTATTGGAGACTGGATAGCGGAAAGGTGGTTCCAATAAATAGGAAGTTCCGACAAGGGAGGAATGTAGGAACATTTAATATATGTAAAACTACCATTAAATGATAGCTTTACACAAAGAAATTCAACATCGTTGCAATCCTCGAAAGTAATAATTCAGACGTGAGGTTGGAGTCAACCGCAATGAGGACCCCACCTTGCCTGGAAGGCCGATCAAGCCTGTGTGTTGTGTACAACTGGAAAAACTTGAACTTAGGATCTCCGGCTTTAACCAAGTTTCTGTGAACACTATCACCTGGGATGCAAAGAAACACTATCAGAATACAATTTAGGAAGCTTACTACGTAAACCCTTGCATTCTGATAGGTAAGAAGGAGGAATTGGTTAGTTTTGGAGCTGGTACAGTGGTTTTGTCCGGCCTGGGTAGACTAATTCCTACCGCCTTCTTTTCTTTTTCTTGGCTTCGTACTCTAACAACATACTGCGGCCAGAAATTGGCAGAGCATATTGTGTTAAAGAGTTCGTCAGGGACATTTATTTTGAAAGATGTAATATCCCTAGCGTAAGAAAATTTAAATTTTCCACCTTAATTTTATCGGACTTGGTTTTGACTCGAATAAAGATAGTAACATCTTCAGATGTTTGAGATTGGTAGCCGAACAAATATCTGCCTCGTTGGTGGTACTGCTATAAGGGCTTTTGGCAACACAGACTGGTTGGCTGTATTACCAATTTCGGCCGGTAATCCAGGCCTGTCACCCTGGGGAGCATTCGGGACGGGGATCTGAGGGGTCGCTAATTTTGATTTTGACCCGCCAGCGGACTCAACGGACAACACTGGCGCTGCGGTCCCTGTCACGGCACATTCGGAGACCGAATCTTTCCTTGCACCCGACCTCAATATCATAGGAGTTTGATATATTGGGGTCGGGGGCTGTGCCGAGGGAGTGAGCTGTTGAGAACCTGCGTCGAGTTGCAGGGCAGCGGCCAAATGCGGTGTGCGGTGTGGTTTTCTTGCGCTTTAAGGACTCGTTTAACAGCTTTAGGCCATTAAACTTGGAGTCCAGCGCCGTAAGCACCTCATTAGTTTTGCGAAAACTAACAAGTAGCTCTTTGAAACCATTTTTGGTTTGCCGCATGAATGCCATCATTTCCCTTTCAACATCGCGACAAGCCTCACAGCAGTAGCGCAATCCAATGTTTTTAGTAATAATATCAGCCATCCGGCCTGTGCATTCAATGCACTTGGCGTGCACGACATTGTCACACAGCCAGCTGCCAATACTATTGTCCTCATCAGAAATAGCTTTCTTGCAGGTTTTAATTACACAGACAACACTAGAAGACATTATAGTGACTTACCAATGTACCAGTCAGAAGTAAAGAGAAAATAAGAGTAGTTACGTGCACTAAGAGAGAGCAAGAGAGCGAGAGTTAGGGAGCTTAAGCCGTCGAGCTGTAATTTCGGCGTAACGGATAAAGCACAAAGAGGAATGCAAAAATGCAGATAAGCAAATCGCTGCACAAAAGTAAAATTGCAATTAATATAGTTATTAATAAACAAAAACAGCTGCATGCACACGCGAAGTGAAACGGTGAATTATTATTGACACAAGATGGAAGTATTAAATAAACCCCGGTGGTTTATAGCAAAGATTTTACACAAATACGAGGCGCAAAACAAAAACACGACCGTTCACTTTGAAAGAGAAAACGATAGATGACAATAATAATGAACAATGAGGGTAAGGGTAAGTTATTACAATTAATTTATATTTTTTTTACCCCCATCTTTCTTGTAGGTCAACATACCTCGAAGCAATTTCTTCCAAAAAAGCCACATAGGTGGGGGTTCAAAATGTTTTCAAGAGCTGGCGTTTCTGGCTAGAAGGAACTTGTAACTCCTTTGGACTTGCATTATCTACAGACATTGTCCTTCATTGGCGTCACATAATTCCGAAAATCAAAATTACATTTTTTTTTTATAACTGGTTATCGTCTGTTAGCCTAATGATAGCTTTAAAAGAAAAGGGTATTCTTGCGTTCGGAACGACACGCCCCAATCGCCTTAAGAATGGCGAGCTTTAAACCGAAAAGCTCCTTACCCAAGAAGGTGGAGGATCTTATGATCTCAAAGTGGAAATCTCGATCAATTTGATTTCTTGTCGCTGGTATGACAACAATAGTGTCCAATTGGTATCAAATTATATAAGTGACCGACCTGTCAGCCAATGCACTCGCTGGTGTCGAAAGGAGAAAAGAATGACAAAAGTCTTACATCCTGCCATCGTAGAATGCTACAATAAGCATTATTATTATTACATGCGCCTCTAGAGAGCCTCTGTTCCTAGGCTTCTGATAAAGGAGAGCACTTTGGCGGAGTCTATCTGATCCCAAATCCTGTAGGGGGGGATAAGTTCACCGCCTAGTTGTTGAAGTCTACGTCTGATTAGCGAGGTTCATTCACATAAAACATGTTCTGATGTTTCTGGCTCCAGCTCACAGAATCTGCATGTGTCGATTTCTGAAAGTTTTAATTTCTTAAGGTGATACCCTAGGTTGCAGTGACCTGTTAGGTAGCCTGTTAGAGTGCGAATCTCACTCTTTTTTAGATTGATGATGCGTTTGGATCGCGACATCTAGGGGACGAGAAATTGTTTGGCTTGTCTCAGCCCTGCACTGTCGGTCCAGTGACGACTTATCTCCTTTTCCTCCCATTTCCTGAAGAGTTATTTTTTGTGGCATTTCGATAGTCAACAGAATGGTTCAGGGCCGATTAGTGGTGTCATCGCCCCGCGTTTAGCTAGGGAGTCTGCCACCTCGTTTCCTATATGGCCTTTACCCAGCCCACCGTTAAGATGTTTTTGGTGGCAAGGGCGTTCCGCTGCTGGAAACAGTATTCTACAAGTCTGGAGGTGATCGTAAAAGATCTCAGCGCTATGAGCGCCGCCTGACTGTCAGAGAAGATGTAAATCCGTGCGCCTTGCATATTCCTGCGAAGGCATTCACGAGCACAGATTTCTATGGCATGTATCTCTGCTTGGAAGATGGTTGGGGACTTTCCCATGGCTATGGATTTGTTGAACCTTGGTCCGAAAATACCAGCCTCGGTGTCGCCGTTTTCCAATTTCGATCCGTCAGTGTACCACGTTTGTGATCCACTGGGCAGAGATATTGATTTTGTTGTCCAGTCGTGTCTGGTGTACAGGACTACAGAGAAGTTTCTGTGGAAAACAAGTTTTGGTTTCTGCTCGTCAGTTATACGCAGAATGGGCTCGTTTATTAAGGGTTCGAGTACCCGTAGATGCCCAGTTAGGTCACCACTTTTTATATTGGTGGTGTTTTGAAGGCGAAGTGTCCCCAGGCAGGCTTCCTTTTTCAGGGTGATGGGTAGAGGGGGTATGCCAGTTATGACTCCAAGTGCTGCAGTGGGGCATGTCCGGATGGCTCTAGTGATGCCTATGCAGATCAGGCATTGTTTTTCAGTAAGTGCAGCCGCAGCTGTCTTCTGGGTAGATTTCGTCCACCAAGCAAGAGATGCATAGGTTATGATCGGTTTTACCACAGTGTTAAAAGACAAAGACAAAAGAAAAGATTTTGGGACTTAGGCCCCATGTTCTACCGAAAAGCCTTTATTTATGGTCTTTTCAAGGTGTGCGTTCCAGTTGAGCTTGGAGTCAAGTATAACTCCTAAGTAGCTTCAACCGAAAAGTCAATGGTGGGTGCATTTAGGGATGGTCTTATTCGAGAGAGAGACCTTTTCCTGGTAAATGGAACTAGAACAGTTTTAGACGGGTTTATGGAGTCCTTTATCCTGACACCATCTATTGGCTATATTAAGAAGGACACCTAGTGCTATTTGTTGAGAGCCAATGGCCTTTTCAATGGTTGTTGTAAAGCAGTGAATGGCAGTCTCGGTTGATTTACCAGCTTGGTACGCATATTTGTACTTATGTAGGGGAAGATGCTTGAGGTTCACTTTCCTGATGTGCTGGTCAATTATCTTTTCCATAGTTTTAAGAAGGAAGGAGCTAAGACTAATTGGTCTATAGGACTTAGGCAGTTGGGAATCTTTCTTCCCTACCTTAGGAATAAACACAACTTTCACTTTAGCCCATTTGCTTGGCATGTGTCCAAGCACGAGACTAGCTCGGAATAAACGGACCAGGGAGAGTGCGAGTTATTGCAGTCCCCGCTGCAACAAGCATGGATAAATTCCATCTGGTCCAGGGGATTTGTATGGACTAAAACTTAGTGTGGCCCATTGTAGGTATTTTTGATGAAACAGTCTAATCGGCATGTTTCCAACACGTTCTGATTGATACGGGGTTCCCTGCCCTCAGCCCCATTGGAGTCTGCCACAATAGCCAGAGTGGTTGGTGCCTCACTCTCTGAGATTGATTGCTCCATAGCCACGCACCCAGGAAAGTGAGTAGCCAGTAGTAGACTACTCGTATCATTTGGGTTGTTTGTGTGAGTTCTATCTAGCTTTTTCAGCGTACAGATGCCGTTTGAGTGGTCCTTGGAGAGGGCTTTTTGTAGCCTGACATCTTCGGGAGAGTTGAAATCTTCCCGTTTTGACCTTCTCAGCTCTTTATTTTAGAGCGTTAAAGCGATTTTGTAGGAATCCCATGTTGCCTTCCCACTCTTCGTCTTATTGAAGAGCCTTCGCGCAGCCTTTTTAAGATCGTCAAGGCTCTTATTCCACCAAGGAAAAGCCATTCTGATCTTACGAACTTTTTGTTCGCAGCTAGCTTGATATACCGATTCAATGTTTGTATGAAGCACAGTAGCCTCACGCTCTAGCTCGTCTATGGTTATTATCGGACGGACAAAGCAGAAAAGATCCCAGTTTGGGTTTTTGGGATTTCCTAAGGCACATCGTCAGTGTCGCCGGGCAGGTAGCCAGCACTGCCTCCTGCTCTCCATGGGCTGTGGGTATTTAAACCCAAACCGCCACCAGGTCCTCAGTGATGAACTGTGATAGGGGAACAAATGTTAGATTTTTGTTAATTAACAACGCCCTTCTAGCAGCTTACCAGATGGCGTGCTAAGCCCCAGGACACGTCCGGCATTTATCCATGGCTGCTGGATAAATTCTATGTCCACTGAAGCAAACCTCTCACAAACGACGTCAGATGCGGCCTTTGAATGGTGGAGGTTTGCTTGGAGACATCTGAGGTGTCTCCGGGTGTTGGAGTGAGTTGGGGGAGGAGGACAGGACATTAGTCCGGCCTCGGTTAGGGCGCAGAAGGGCATCCTCCTTAGGTGTGCGCCTCACACCCTTGTTTACGCGCGCTGTTCCGCGCGTGATGCGCCCGTAAGTGGGGACGGCGCAGGATTTTCCGCGGTGCTACGGGCTCTTGGGCAGCTGCGGTGCCACTAGCTTCCTTACCGCTGGATGCCCGGATTGTGCCGTCAGCGGCATCCTGTGGCGTTGTCGCAGCCGTGTCCAGTGTGGCCTTGGAGCTGGTGGGCTTCTCCGCTGCGAGAGCAGGAACCACCGCCTGTGCCTTCGGCTGCGTGCTTGCCTTTGGCTTGAGTGTAGCCGTGCCCCACGCAAACGACAGCTGGTACGCCAGCGACTTCAGTCATTTGGCCGAGACTGGGTCTAGCGCAATCGTGATAATGGCCATGTTTTGCCTCATCTTGCGGTGGAAGACACAATAGTCTCCCACGCGCAGGCCGCTGTTCTGGCCCTCGACGAGCTTCAGGATCTCGTCCGTCTTCATGTCCGCATTCGGAAACGGAAAGTAGTTAATGAAGACAGTGGCACGTGGAGCCTCTGCCTCAGGGACCACCTTGATGTGGGCGTCCTTCCACAGCTGGAGCTTGGGCACCTCTGTACTCAGCCACTCGACTGTCTCCGCATTCTTGCACGTTATGGCTATCCACCCTGGTCGGAAAGTGCAGCCAGAGAACAGCGGCTTCACAGAGCCGTGTCTCAGTTAGATTGTTCATTTTATTTTCGATAGTTTCCATAGATTGGTCCATCGAGTAGTGAGGGAGGAAGTATCCCCCGGAGTAGAGCCACATACCCCGGATCGGGCACTTATACGACCGGAGGTGCCAGGTATCCGGAAGCCACCGTTAAAAGAAACACTAACGTAGTGCTATTCATCCCAGGGGCACGGTACGGTAACACCGGTGATTACGGGTTTTTTTGAGTTGTCCTCTCTAGATCCGTCATATTTCGTCCAGAGCAGGAGCACATCGTGCAGGATGTGGTTCTTCACCACGTATGGTCGGTCTGCCAACTCCCACTGGCTCCCCCACGCTTCACTACCAGAGCCTTAGCCCCCAAACAATACAATAAGCATATGGGAGGTGTTGATCTGTCGGACATGTTATTGGAACTATGCAAAATTAATCACCATTCAAATAATGGTATATGCTTATTGTTTTTTGGTGTATGTATATGGCTGTGGTGAATAGTTGAATATTGTACCGCAGTGATTTGACCTGCACCAATGCCAAGAATGGACACATGCCTCTAATAATTTTTCAATTGGATATTGCCAATGAACTGCTGCAATCTGGAAAGGAAATTCCATCACGAATAAGAGGTCGGCCAATACAGCTTATTTTTTAAACGGACTTTTGTGATTCGACTCCAGCTCCAGCATCACCAGCTCTATCCGACTTATCAGCTCCAAAATCTAAAAGAGTTTATGTTCAGGAACCTTCTAAGGCATTAGGATATGACAAAACCGAAAATGGGATCAAGTGGGGCTCAAAGAGCAGATGCAAACTGTGCAAAACAGGATATCCTCGGTCCAAATGTCCCAAGTTTGAGGTCTACCTTTTCTTAAATCCTAAAAAAAATGGTTTTTTATCGTATCATACATAAAAATTAGACATACATGTTAATTCTGCAAAAAAGTGCTCATTACATAGGGAAATTTCAGTTGCGTTTAAATTTATATAATTAACTCAATAATGATGTAACCTTCATTAAAAATTTAAAAATATTAAATTGTTGTTCAACCAATAAACTATACTATACATGCCCAATGTTGCCTATAGGCCATATTTCATCAAGGACAAACCAGGATAAGCAGGACTTCGAAATTTATTTTGGCTAATATTTGTTGACATATTAATCATAATATAAAGTAAAATATTTTTTAAAAGCCCAAAATTTAATTCGCTCCTGAAAGGGTTAATGAAAGGTCCAAAGTTCGCCTTACCGGTGAAGATAAGAAGCTTCCCGCTTTTTAAGTCCAAAGCGGACAGAGAGGAAATAGTGCAAACGATCAAAAACAAAGAGAAACAAAAAGAGGCCCGCACGAAATTGTCTCTTCTAGTTAAAGACTACAGAGAGTGCAACGGCACTTCCGCCAAGAATATAGGGACTACCAAAAAATCATAAAGACGGCACACCATTAAGACCAATATGCTCCTCTATCGGCTCCCTATCATACGGACTTTGCAGATACATAATAAATATTCTTAAAAACATCACAACAGACTCCCAGTACAACATCAAAAACTCAAAAGAATTCAAGGAGATGATAAACGACAACGGCATATAAGTTTTTTGTCATCATCTCCCTTTTCCCTAGTATACCTATAGAATTATCATTGACAATAATCAGCCAAAAGTGGCCAGAAATAACGAACCACACAAAAACTCCGAAAAAACTTTTTATGGACATAGTCAGATTCTGCATACATGAGAATAGAATAGAATTTTACAAAACTAAAAGGTATGCCCTGTGATTGCAGACATAGTGTTGGAAGAATTGCTGAACAACACCATTAACAAACTCAGAAGACCACCAGACTACCCACCAAATATGTCGATGACTTATTCGCTATAATAAGGGAAGACGAAATCACACACAAATCGACTAATACTTTAAAACATTTATTTAACAAAACAAAATAAGAAATAAATATTCTTGACCAAAAAGAAGTAGTTTATAAAATACCCTGATATGGTGGAAAAGAGGAAACATGCAAAAAAATATATGTAGGCACAAAATCAAAATTAAAAACCCGACTATAACAACACAAATCTTACTTTAACAGCCGACATCACACAGACGCAAAAAAGACAGCACAAAGAAACTAGCCCAAGAACAAAACTACAATAAACGCTTCACCACGGAGATGTTACACATAATAAACACACAAGAAATATAGGTGTTTAATGTAATGTAAAAAATGTTGATGTTATTGTATTTTTTCGCCCTGAAGAGGGTTACCGTGAGTGTAACCGAAAATATATTGGGCATAAAATATAAAACTTGTTACGTCGGTGCTGTCGTTGTGCCTCAGTCCTTGGGAGACATAGGGCTGAGGGAGTGGCCTCCCGGATAGCAGACACGATTTGTGCAGCTGAGCTCACAGGATTTGGGGTGGGTTCTTTGGACGCCACTCGCCTCTCCAAACGTAATCAGAATAATTATTTACGTGCCTGAAAATAAACGATAGATGTGTTCGTCAGTCTGTCGTTCTGTCCTCACCGCCCGCAAGCTACGCGTTAGCTTGATCATATTCGATCGGCAGTGCTTCAGCCTATTCCCTCCCCTTCACGACTTCGCTTGCCAATGGATCATCGCTGGCTGCGCCATATGATCCCCTGTAGTGTATATTCGTCAGTCAAAAGTTATGTCATTTTTCTTGACCCATTTTTCCCATTCGTACCAATGCCCCCCTTTAATAGGTTTCTACCAAGACATGTTTAGAATTCTGTGAACATTATAAATTTATTAAAACGGTTTATTATTCTAATATCTGTCATTGACATGTAGTAAAAGATAAATCGAATTAAATATAATTATAATTAAATATATTATAATAATAATAATTAAATATAATTATTATATAAAGTAAATTTGAATCTTAAACCTGAGGATATATGTATATTATGCGAAACTATAGGGAATAATTAAATTCGAATATTTAAAGGAAAAGAAAACTGATTTAAACTAACATTATAGGAAATATATTTAAATAAAAAAGTAAGAAAATATATGTATTAAATTTGACGTAAACAAAAATGTAATAAAATATTTCTCCTAGTGGAGTTATAGGTGACACATAAATATATTAGTAAATGGGGAATTTATGTCCCGTAAAGCTTACCCTCTTTAGAGGTCCAACGACGAGAGATCTCCCGGTCGAATCTTGGGCTGTAGAATTTGAGTCATATTATGTTATATTTATGTGCCCTTTATGAATTAAAAATAAAAAAAATATAACTAAGCAACGAAAAACGTAGGTAGACAAAAAAACTTAGATAAAAAAAATATATAAAAGGAATTAAACTCGGAGAGCTGAATCCCCTCCGAGGTTGCGACTGTGGTGTCGTCTTCGCGTTGATTCACTTCGATGGGTAGAGAGGGGGGTGCACGTTTGCATATGCATTAAATGTATTTATTCGGTTTCAAGTTTGTTTGTTTGGCTCCTGCTGGATATTTTTGGTTAACAGTTTTTGTTTTTAGTATTTTATGGTCATTATTGTATTATGGTTAATGCTGGTTCTATTGCTATTGTCACCGTGTGAGTGAGCCCATCCCTTAGTTTCTCACGGCAGAGATTGGCAGGATTGATTGGTTTTATGGACATATGTCGTTAAGGATTCACATTATACTCGGCATTGTTTGACGGGAAGTTGTAAACCGGTCGACAGTCCTAAAGATATTTGCTCCTTAAAAGGACTGATCGCGGAAGTCTATCCGACTTTTACTCTTATGCGGCTTGCACGCATTCAATTTGGTATTCATTGGTTTTCGGCCAAAAGACTTCCAGTGATCAATTCTCAATTCTCTCCAAGTTTCGGCTATGGATCACCGGAATGAAACGCCAAAGTGTACCCGGCTACGTGAATTTCCCCAAAAATGAATGTGTTCCCGGTTACAGAACCGGCGTACGTAACAAACTCCATTTTTTATTTTTTTTATAAAAAAAAACTGACCTCGAGCGGGCTAAACCTTTCATTACTTAAACATAAGCAATAAAATTATTTTAAAAAATATGTTGCACAAATGTTATAATAATGCTGTTCGACCAACGAAGCCGGGAACAAAGTTTGATATTATGAAGAAATGAAACATCAATGATGTTAAGATTTTGGATGAGTATATTGTTCAAGGGTATATTGGACCAAGTGAGTCTGAGCTCGTATCGCCGATTGTATTAGTAAAAAAGCGTCGGGCGATCTTAGAATATGCATCGACTTCAGAAAATTAAATAAGTTGACACCAAAGGAGGGTTATCCTATTTCTTTAATAGATGACCTACTAGATCAAATGGGGGACAAGAAATGGTTCACAAAATTAGACCTAAAGAATGGATTTTACCATGTTTTTTATCCAAGAAGAGTCGGTAAAGTTTACGTCGTTTACGGAACCTCTAGGCCAATTTGAGTTCCTAAGGATGCCCTTTAGTGACTTAATAGGAGAAGCAAAGGTTATAGTATACTAAGACGACATTATGATCGCGACAAAGGATATAAAGGGCCATCTAGATATTTTAAAGGAGGTGTTTGACAGACAGGTAAGAAACCATTTAGAACTAACATACTTTTTTCAAACGGAAGTTAAGTACCTAGGGTACACGGTTAATGGGTCCGGCATTAAAGCTGATGGGAAGGGCATATCTGCTGTTAAAAGTTTTCCGATTCCTACGAAAACGAGTAAGGTACCAAATTTTCTAGGACTTTGTTCATACTTTCGCAGGTATATCAAAAACTTTTCAATTATTGCGAAACTTTTATACGATATAACGAAGAAAACGTCATATTTTCGATTTGAAGAATTGGAGCTGAAAACTTTTGAAATTCTGAAAGAAAAGTTAATACTTGCTATGTACAACCCAGCAGATGAAACGGAGCTACACTGCGATGCAAGTTCAATTGGTTTTGGCTCAACATAAATGCAAAACAAAAAAGATGGACGGTTTAACCCGGTGTTCTCCTTCTCCAAGCGCCCTACTGACACAGAGTCGAGATATAAAAGCATTGAGCTGGAAACGCTAGCAATAATTTATTCACTCAAACGTTTAGGGTATACCTCCACGGTAGAAGTTTTTAAATTGTCACAGATTGCAATTCTCTTACGCTTACGTTGGTAGAAAAGGAAATAAACCCTAGAATAGCAAGAACTACGAGTATATACTGGAACATAGAGTTGGCGTAAAAATGCAGCTAGTAGATGCCTTCAGCAAATGCACAAACTTTATGGTAGTAGATACAAATTCCTTCGAAGAAAATATTTTTATATGCCAAGGTAAAGATTAAAATATTGTCAACCTCAAGGAATTACTAAAAAAACCGAACATGCGCAATCGAATTATTTATAGGAAATATCATGACTCCTTATTATTTTATGTTCCAAAAGATATGGAAAGGCCCGTACTTTTTAAATACTGTAATTGCCTGGGACATGTTAGTGCTGGAAGCTGTGAGAGAATAAATCGAAGCAAATGAATAATGCTCGCTAAATTGTCCAATTCGGAGCCGAGCACGAATTTTGAAAATATACTTGGAATTCATAGAATAATTAATCAACATCCAAGTGTAATGTTATTTTGAGTTGGCTAAAGAGGTAGCTTAGTAGATCGTCTTAAAGAAATTTTTCAAGAAGCACAAAAAGACAGCAGCACAATTGAAAGTATTAGAAAAGCTGCCTGAGAAAGAGAAGCTCAGATACAAAACTATATAATGCAACGACAAAACATAGCAAACGATTGGAGACAACACAATATGAACAAGGAGACTATGTTGTTGTAAAGAATTTTGATTGTCACACAGGTGTTTCAAAGAAGCTAATTCCGAAGTATTGAGGACCTTTTGTAGTAGTAAAATGTTAAGGAAATGATCGTTACGTAGTTAAGGATGTTGACGGTTTTCAGCAATGTAGAATTCCATTCTCTGGTGTTTGGGCCGCAGCTAATATAAAACCTTGGTTCGGTTGGTCGAAAAGTAAAGAAAACAATGAAGCAAATGATGAAGAAGACGATGAAGCAATTGATGAAGAAGACGATGAATCAAATGATGAAGAAAACGATGAAACAAACGAAAGTGAAGAAAATGAAAAGGTTATTGATAAGTAAAACGTGAAAGAAAGCTAACTTCGGTAAACCGAAGGTTGTATACCCTTGCAGTCAGCAATTGAATCATTGAAAATCGATACATTTTGGTAATGTTAAAAAAAATGTCAAATTATTTAAATTTTGTAAATTGTACATTTTACATGTAGAATTTTACATTTTCATGTAAATCGATCGATCCCTTCTATGGCAGCTATATGATATAGTTGTCCGATTTTAATGAAATTAAAACCGTAATTCTAGAACTATAAAAAACGTTTTTATCTCGAAATTTATAGAAATTCGTTAAAAAAGAAGAGAAGTTAAAATTTGTTTTCATTAATTTCGCCATCATTCCTATGGCAGGATAGATATAGTGGTCCGATTTCAGCCGTTCCGACATATATACTGCGTGCTATAAAAATAAGACTATGCTGAAAATTTCAGCCCGATACACTATGGAGCGAAAATGGCAAAACAGCGACTTAAATCAGCGGAGCCGTGAAGCAAAAAAACTTGTATGAGGTATTGTTAGAAGTTATAAAGTTAGTAAAAAAACATCATAAGATGAAATTATTTAGTGCAAATTTTTTTTTTTTACACTAAAAAATATTTTTTTTTTTATGTTTTTTTGCCATAACTAAATTATTTATTCTTAGATCATGTTCTAACTTTAACATTATTTTTTTAGATTTAATTTCACTAAAAAAAAAAACTTCAAAATCGGTCGACTATATCTTATAGCTGCCATAGGAATGATCTAAAAATTAAAGGAAAAAAAATTTTAACTTCGTTGTTTTTCAACATGTTAACATCAGAGCATTAACTCGGAGACATAGCCATTTTTAACTATTATAGAATTACGGTTTTAATTTTATTAGGATCGGACAACTATATAATATAGCTGTCATAGGAATAATAGGGCCAAACGTCCATATTTTTAAATTTTTTCAATCAAATTGTCTAGAATCTCGAATAGTTTTTAAAATTAAAATAATGTTTTAAGTTCTAGGTAAATTCTGGTTCATTTAGCCAATAATATAACCATATTATACACCCAACATTTTTATATACATTTATTCATCACAATTATCTTCACTATCACTCTCAGAATAATCAAACATATTTTTATACTCGTGCTGTTCTTTAGGAGTACTTTTTAACAAATCAAGAGCCGCCTTCGGCATTCTATGTTTTTTTTTTTTTGAGCCGCCTTCGACATTCTATTAAAAAAGTTTAAAATTAAAGGATCTGAGCTAATAAGCAATCTATTTAAAACATCCTTATTTGAGTTCTGTCGACTGCACTTTCCTCAAAAATGTTTGAAGTCCTTGTTTCGTGCTTTCTGGACTTCCTCGGTCTATTGTTCAGTTGGTGAAAGTGCGAATTAAATTATTTCTGGGTCAAGAATAAAAAATGTTATAAGAAAACTCAACCAAAAGCTCATGCCGCCAACCAAAACAAAGTTATTTGCAAACACCTCATTAGCCGCCTATACTAGGGATTCATATTGTAAGTGCGCGCTACGGAACCAGGCCTGACGAGATTTAAATTTTGTAAAATATCTTCGCTAACTAAAAGAGGATTTTCTCAGAAAAGGCACAAAAGGGCAGGCTAATTATACCCGGTAACCATAGGGTAAATGGGTATTATAAGTTAGTGCCAATCGAGAATGTATTTAACAGGCAGAAGGAGGCATCTCCGACCCCATAAAGTATATATATTCTCGATCAGCATCACCAGCCGAGTCGATTTAGCCATGTCCGTCTGTCCGTTTGTCCGTCCGTCCGTCCATCCGTCCGTCCGTCTGTCCGTCCGTGTGAAACAACAGATCTCAGAGACTAGAGTTACCAAATTTGGTGACAACATTGGAATCTATTGCACGCAGATCAAGTTTGTTTTAAAATTTGGCCACGCCCACTTCCGCCCCCGAAAATAATAAAAAACGGTATATTAGCTATAGGCGTGATTTTCATCTTAAAGTAAATGGATAGACTTAATAAGTAGGCAATCGGGGACGTGTTCTGAAAATTTCAGTACAGTCGGATGATAAACATAGGAGTTATTAAACAATAAAGTTTTTGAGAGAAAGAGAGAGAGAGAGAGAGCGCACTGCTTAGGAAAAATTTCGTGTGTCTGAGCACTTAGCTTTTGGGTGGCAGTAGCGAAAAAAAGTGTTGCGTGCTTTCGAGCGCAGTATTAATTCGTAGTGCAGCTGCGGACAGCTGCAGAATTAGTCTTTTTTGAACGTTGCTCAACATGTTTTTAGTAACATTTGACTTGATTTGTCAACTTTGTGTTTTTATGTCCGTGTGATATTTAATTTAACCCCAATACTTTGGGTACCGGGTATCTCACAGTCGGTCACTCGACTGTAGCTTTCTCACTTGTTTTTATATCTTTAAGTTTAATATTTAAAGTTTTTTTTAAAAGTAGTATTACAACGGAACTCGACGGCGTTCACTACTTTATGTCCAACAATAACAAAAAAAAACAGTATTTTGTAGTATTTACTAAAAAAACAAAAAAAAAAAAGATAATATAAAGCAATTCGGTTTTTCTTTTTATAAACATATTAAGTAAGGTCCAATTTTATAGTTATAATAATTTTACTTTGAATTAAACAGTGCGTTTAAAAAAAAAACAATTTTAAAAACGCCTTAGACTGTATTATTTCTATAGTTTTGCCAAAATTTATTTCAAACCCTCTACTTTAAAAGCATGTTGTGGTAGCACTAATCGACGCATATTCGTTTTCTTTCAGATTTATATGCAGAATTTAATTATCTTTAAAGTGGCATTTACACAATTTTGAATGTCTTAAAAAAAAATTTCTTTTTCTCGCGGTTTTTGTTCTAGACGCCCCATAGTGCGATAGCTCAAAAACTAAGAGACTAATTCGCGTAGAAACCGACAGACGGACAGACAGACGGACAGACGGACAGACAGACAAACGGACATGGCCGGATCGACTCGGCTGGTGATGCTGATCAAGAATATATTTACTTTATGGGGTCGGAGATGCCTCCTCCACTGCGTTGCAAATATCATGGCAAAATTATAATACCCTCTGCAAGGGTATAAAAATAGTTTAAGAAGAAAAAAAAGGCATTAAAAAACAAGTGGGAAAGCTACAGTAGAGTGTGACCGACTGTAAGATACCCGGTACCCAAAGCATTGTGGGTGAAATTAAGCAGCACATGAACAGGGAAAAAATAACATTTTCTGACAAATGAAGACAAATATTGCTAGAAACATGTTGAGCAACACTAATAAAAAGAGACAAATGTTGCTGGAACATGCTGAGCAACACCCAACAAAGACAAATGTTGCTAGTAATATGCCGAGCAACACGCACGAGCGCGCTCTGTCTCTCTCTTTTTCTCTCTCTCTCTCTTTCTCTCTCTCAGAAACTTTATTGTTTAATAACTTCTATGCTTATCATCCGATTTTACTCAAATTTTTAGAACTCGTCCACAATTGCCTACTTATTAAGTCTATCTATTTACTTTATGCCGAAAATCACGCATATGGTTAAATAAAGTATTTTATGATTTTCGGGGGCGGAAGTGGGCGTGGCCACATTTTAAAACTTACTTAATCTGCGTGCAAAAGATTCCTATTTTGTCACCAAATTTGGTAACTCTAGCTCTTATAGTCTCTGAGATCTGTTGTCTCACACGGACAGACAGACGGACAGACGGGCATGGCTAGATCGACTCGGCTAGTGACGCTGATCAAGAATATATATACTTTAAGGGTCGGAGATTTCTCCTTCTGCCTGTTACATACATTCTCGGTTGGTACTTACTTATAATACCCTTGTACCCTATGGGTACCGGGTATAATTAAGAATAATCACTGCATTAATAAGTCAGTTAAAGTATACAATACTAGAAGTAAAACCAAAAGAAAAGAACATTGATGTAATTTTAGCTAAGTCAGAATCGGGAGATCCTTGTCGGTCAGGATGGCCGAGTTGTAGCAGCCCTAAGCAGACCTATTACTGTATACACACATTATGTAGCATCTTTGTTAATCGAAATAGCAGCCCAAAGCACCTCTGTTGATATATACATATATATACCTCCGTTGATATATACATATACAGCGTCTGTTATTTACATATACACACCATGTTAAAGAGAGCTGTTAAGAAAAGGTTAACGAAGGATAGAATGAAAAGAACGAGAGGACAGTCTTGTGAGTGATCCCGACCTGAACTGGTGCGTGTTTTACTCTGCTACAATACCTTTCCTGTTTAAAGGTTGCTAACTTCGGCAAGCCGAAGCTTATATAAGTTTATAAGTTTATTTTTAGCCCAGAGCTGCAAGCCTACACTTATATTTATTGTCACTTTAGGTTCAATACAATTTCGCTTAAAACTAATACTTAAGTTGAAACATATTTTAATAAAACTAACATGTAACAGATATTTTACTCATACTGTATAGATCATTTATTTATAGATATTTTATTTATTATTATTAGAGTTGCGCTCCTAATTGATTTATAGTAATGAGGAAGATTGTTCCACAATCGGAAACCACTAATAAAAAACTGCCTCTTCGAGCAAAGCGTTCGAGCTCGAGGGCATACATAATTGTTTGTCCTTAGCGAAGTCCCCGGAGGGAATTTTTCGTAGAGATATATCGGTTATTTTGTCGTCGAAATTTTATTAAAAAAATATAGTCCGAAGTCCGGTATGAACTTGCGGTAATAAAAACATAGTAGCACAAAAGAAAGCACTTCTCTTTTGTTTCGAGGTGGCGGCCAATCGTTGACTTTTCGAATCTTCTCCGGACACCCATTAAGCGTTTGCTGCTAACGATATGACCCAGGTAACTAACCTTGGTTCGGAAGAAATGGCATTTGCGTGGACTAAGCTTCAGTCCTACGCTCTGCAATCTATCGAAGACTTGCAGCAAGTGGTCCAAATGGTTATCGGCGGTACGAGAGTGTACAATGATGTCGCCGAGGTAAACCAGTGTGAATTTCCATGCGGGACCCGAGAATAGGCAATCCATCAGACGCTCGAAGGTAGTGGGCGCGATGGCTAGCCCGATCGGCATTACGTTAAACTCAAAAATACCGGCATCACACGTAAATGCGGTCTAAGGTCTTGAGTTATTGTCCGTCTCCACCTGCCGATAGCCGCTCTGGAGATCCGTTGTGGAGAACCAACAGGCCCCGTGCATTGTGGGCATCCTTGGTAAGGAATAGGAATCCTTGACGGTAATGTCGTTTAGACGGCGATAATCCACGCAAAACCGGGTGGAGCCGTCCTTTTTCTTAACTAGGACAACCGCCCATGCCCACGAGCTTGTAGACGGGCGGATTATGCCTCGGAGTTTCATGTCAGCAACCAGCTGCTCCACCTCGGCCTTCCTAGTCAGCGCTAGGCGGCGCATTGGCTGTTTGATAGGCCTGGATTGTCCCGTATCGATGACATGGCGGGTTAGGTTGGTGTGACCCGAGTCGTACTCGCTTCGGGCGAAAGCTCGCTGGAAGCGATCCACCAGTGCGGTCCACTTGGAGTAAAGGTGGACTGGTAAATCCCGAGGTACTTTTGCGTCGGGATACGTTGTATCGTCGACCATTTCTTGATCTTGACGGGTTCAAAGGAACTCTACCGGTTTCAATTGTCCCACTATTGTGTGCGCGGGTAGCATGTACTCCTGCGCGATGAGATTCACTAAATGCAGCGTGTGGGTGTCCTGTGATGTGTCCACCAATCCGCTACCTAGTAAAACTTTAGGCGGCAATTGTAAATGGACTCCACGTTTAAGAAGTTCTACCGGCAGCTGCTCTTCAGCCATGCCTCGGATCGTTAAATGAGTGTCGCTATATTGCACGATGCTGGTGGGCGCAGTCGAATAAAGTAAATTTCGCTGCAGGGTAGTTGGCGCATAAAGCGGCAAGTGTCCCCACGGGAACCGTAGCTGAAGATCTTTCAAATCCAAGGTGGCCCTATAGCGCAGCAGGAAGTCCATGTCCAACAGGCTAGGGGTGCTGCCTTCCACTAATAAGAATTCGTGATTGACTTGCCTGCCGGCAATAACAAGTCTGCCGTTGACTCTGACGGTGGCCACAAATTGTTTCGCTGATGGTCCCTGTAGCGTCACTTGGCAAGGCGCACTCAGCACTTGCTTCTGTAAGCCTATCGTTGAGGAGGGAGACAGCGGTACCAGTGTCGACGGTTAGAGGTATGGGATGCTTCTGTAAAAAGATCAAACAATGTAAGTGTTGGCCACCAACGGCACTACACGTATATGTAGCTTGGGCGAGTAAATACTGTCTCCCGCGATGTTCATCTTCAAAGTTCTCAGCTTTCTGTTGTTTCTCCGCTGTTATGGTGGTTTTTGTCGTGTCCTCGGATGGGCGTTCAACAAACAATCGGCCCAGACGCAATCCACTGTACCTAAGTTCGATTCCTCTCCTTCTGCAGGCGGCGGGTGTAATTTCCCGTAGGATACGGCGGCGGCAGCATCTCGGATTAAATCTTCCGGCGGTCCGTAGTCGATCTCGACGGACGGCGGCTCATGGAACAATGAATGGATGGCCTGCGCTTCCTCTGAAGGGGGTCCAGTTGCGACAGCTTCTTGGTTGGTGCTCTACAGACCCGGCGGTCTGCGGACTGGGGCGACGTTGGGGATTGTTGCAAACTCGCGGTCATGCGGCGGTTTAGCACTCTCTTCGGGCGGCGGCTCTAAAAGCAAGGGGGCCAGGACGGTCTCAACTCCATAGGGAGGAAGGCTCTGTCGGGCGCCAGGTTGCTCGATTGGCAGTGGCTTCTCGTCGAGGTAGTGCGGTGTGAGCCGGATTGTTGCAAGCCCTCTGTTCTGCAACGGTTCGGCACTCTCTTCGGCTCTGAGAGCAAGGAAGACAGAACAGATTCAACTCCATATGGAGGAAGGCTCTTTCGGGCGCCAGGTTGCGCGATTGGCGGCGGCTTCGCGCCGAGGAGCTGCGGGGCGTCACAGGTGGTGGGGTCTGATCAAGTAACCCAGGCAGGTGCAGAAAACCAGTAAGGTTGCGTTGGAGACGTACGGTGAACGTTGAGCCGACGCTGGGAAATGGGATGGGCGAGCAGATGCTCGCTGGGGCTTTCGGAGTTGGCTCCTCCGCCATGAGAGGCTGACGGTAGCTAGATTCCCGATGGTGACTCGGAATTAATGGAAGAGTCCGGGCCAATCGTGTCATTTCTACGAGAGCCTCGGTTTTCTCTTCTGGATGAGCCGACGGGGGTGTTTTGGGTCACGGCCGCGACGGTCATCACGGAGGCGGCGGGACGTCGCCGGCACTGAGCTTCGATTCGGCAGGCCATATCGAGGGCATCGGTTAACGATCGCGAGTTGCTACTAATGATGGGGACCTGGTATCCGGTCTCTCGGATTCCATCGATGAAGCGCTGCACAATGATGCTGTTGTAGGTCACGGGTGGCAATTCGCCAAACACGAACCTGCCCAGGCGTTCCAGCTCCATGGCAAAGTTCTCGGAGGACTCTCGTGGACCCTGCATGCGATTATGGAAAATGTAATAGCCAGTATGCTTGCTGATCAAGAAATATTAGCGCATAGCGGCCGTGAGGCCGTTGTACGAGTGGAGAGTGGCCCACGCAAAATCGAATACAAATTCCTGCACTTCTACCGTTCGGACCAGTGGTATTCCTAGGCCAGGTCGACAAGTAGGCACTGGAATTTCGGCCTGGGATGCGTGCCATCGAAGGTAGGGGGCATTTCTGCATCCGACACCTCTTGGAGCCTCCATTTTGAGGTTAGGTCGCCGGCCGGAGGCATGGCCCCGGGACCAACTCCCATTCTCCGTGGCAATCCTTGCCGCGCCTGTCCGGAGTCCGCGTTGGGTCCGCCAAGCGTGGGGTGCTGGCGGAATGTCGATCGCACCCAGCTTGGGTCACGTCCACGTGGTTGAGCGCCGGCTGGCCTCTGCTGTTGCCGGGACGGTCAGCCAGCATAGTTCTCTCGAAAGTCGCTCACATTTGCTCGAACTTCTGCTTAAGCTTAAGGGACCGATCCGAAGCCTCCAGTTTTTGCTCAATCAGTCGGAACGAGCGGTTGATTGCTCGGTCTAGGGCGTCCAGCGTGGCCCCTCCAACTTGCGGCTCCCCTAGATCACATCCTGCCGGCGAGGCTTGACGGCGGTGGCACGCGGGATTTTTGGTCATTTTCGTAGGTCAGGGTTTTTGCAAACCCTAGTGACCCCCCACCTGGCACTAATGTAACGAATTTCAGCCGCGGAGGGCAGATTTCGCTTCGGAAAGCCGTGCGGAACTTTTTAAGTAGATTTGGCTGCCCCAATCCCGTCGATGCCGACATCTTATTTTAAGTTATTTTCTTAACTTTGTTTTCTAATTGGCGCAATGTGCTCTTTCCCGGATGAAGATCATTAGAAGAAGACTGAGAACAGAAAGACCAGACGTCCAAGTTGTCAAAAGCGCTCATAATTGCGCAGCTTAGCATCAAGCAGGTATCCCGAGTTGTCAATAATATACCCGGTACCCATAGGATACAAGGGTATTATAAGTTAGTGCCAACCGAGAGTGAATGAACCAGACAGAAGAAGAAATCTCCGACCCTTTAAGTATATATATTCTTGATCAGCGTCACCAGCCGAGCCAGAGATTTAATCATGTCCGTCTGTCCATCTCTCCGTCTGACTGTCCGTGTAAAACAACAGATCTCAGAGTGTGAAACAACAGATCTCACTATAAAAACTAGAGTTACAAATTTGGTGACGACATTGGAATCTATTGCAAGCAGATCAAGTTTCTTTTAAAATTTGGACACGACCACTTCCGCCCCCGGGTATCTCACAGTCGGTCACACTCGACTGTAGCTTTCCACTTGTTTTAGAATAAATTTAGTATGAATCGCCTTTTTTGATATGACGGTGCGTTTCGATTTTCTTGGATTTATTACAAGGCCATTGTCTTTTGCCCATTTCTCAATAATTGACAGTATTTTATTATTTCCATTGACGCAAACATTTACTTCTTTGACAGGGTTACTAACATATATTTGGACATCATCAGCAAATATTTTTTTCAATGCCATGAACTCCTTTTTTACCGAATGTGTTCCGTCATACTATCCGTCAATCTCAAATAAGCCTCCTTGGTTTAGTAAAAAGTTGACTCGCCTCAAAAACATTAAGTCCTATCTTTATTTTAAATTTAAACGCAACGGTTCTCAAGCTGTCCATTCTCTCTATTTAGCGGCTCCGTCTAAGTTCACCGTGCTTAACGCGCAGTGTTAAAAAAATCTTACACATTTGACTATTATACATCCTTCCTCGCTTTCATTTGAAAATACGACAGCAAACAATGATCAGGCAATCGCCGATCTCTTTACTCAGTTTTTTCAAACTACTTATTATATTCCTATTCTTTAAGCACGCCCAAATCAAAACTAATCTTCAGTCCTAGCTTAAACGAAAACTCCCTTCTTTTGGATCTTCAACGTGTCAAGCCGGTTTACTCTTCAGGCCCCGATGGAATACTAGGCTGTGTACTTAGGTATTGTGTACTTAGGTATTGAGTCCCTGTGCAATCCACTCCTAAAATTGTTTACCTTATCCTTAGAAACATCCCAATTTTCCTTATTTGGAAGGAATCATTCATCATTCCTCTCTACAAAATAGGTAGCAAAGTGGATGCTAACAACTATAGAGGAATCTCCATGACAGTTATCCCAAAACTTTTCGAAACTTTCAATAACTTTCCCCATTTGCAGCACCTAGAGATTTAGTAAATTCTCCATGCCAACATGAATTTATTAAACGAGTTTACTAACCTTCGAAGCACTCTTCATTTTAAGGGGCTACTTTTTACTTTATTTATTTATTAACGACCTGCCCAAAGTCTTGACTAACTCCAGAGTACTCATGACGACGTTAAGCTTTGTGTGCAATACAAGGACCGCGCTTGCCAGTCGGACTTACAAACAGATCTTAATAACTTTCAAGCATGGTGCAATGAAAACTTATTAAACCTAAATGGCTCCAAATGCAAGCTGATGACATTCTCACGTGTCTCTCCCATGCTTGCGACTTATATGCAGAACTACTGCTCTTTGGAAAGGATCACTCTAGTTAACGATTTGGGTATCCGCCTAGATCCTAAGCTGGAGTTTATTGATCATATTTCATGCATTGTGAATAAAGCCATGGGTGTGCTTGGATTTATTAAACGGTGGTCGAAGGAATTCGACGATCCCCACGTCACGAAGAATTTATACACTTCGTTAGTTCGTCCTATTTTAGAATATGTATCTTGCGTTTGGAGTCCCCAGTGGGACGTCCACAGCAAACGCATTGAGTCAGTTCAAAAGAACTTTTTACTTTTCGCTCTTCGTGGTTTAAACTGGGATGCAAACTTTAGGTTGCCCTCTTATTCTAGTAGACTTCTCCTGATTAACCTACCTTCCTTAGCAAACCGTAGAACGATGTTAGGCATTGTCTTTATGTATAATCTGATCCGTGGTGACGTGGAAAGCAGCGATCTATTGGGTCAGTTGAATTTCCACGTACCATGCAGAACCACAAGATCCTACCTGCCTTTGGTTTTGCACCACTGCAGAACATCGTATGAAATGCATGAACCCTTTAGAGTATTATGTGCAAATTTTAATGATTTGTACAAAATTACCTCATCTGTAGATAGCCTTCCTAAACTAAAAACATTAATCTTAATCCACTTAGTACACATGCAAGATAGCAATCGAGCTGCGCGCTATTTGTCTATATGGTGGAGGGTAGTTTCCTCGAATTCTTTTACCTATACTTTTACTTCGCGCCTATTAACACCTAACCCTAACAAGCACGTGCTTGGTTTCGGAGGGCCACGTGAGTGTACTGACCGTAGTGCATTAACGTCGATCAGATATAAATGTACTTAACAGTCAGACAGGACACTAGGTAAATCATTGACATAGTTAGTAAAGAATAAACTGATTCTTGAGGTACAGCTCTTGTTGGTCGATTAAGGTGGAAAACTGCCATCCATCTACTACTGCTTGCAATATTTTAGTCAAGTATGAATTAATCAAGTTTACCAAAGAGTCTGAAAAATTAAATAAGTTCTTAAGCTTTAAACACAGGATTTTGTGATTGACTAAGTCACAAGCTTTGGTGTGGTCAAGAAGTGTTAAGAACGTAACACAATTGTTGTCAAGTTGCCTCCTTATATCTTCACTTATGTCAATTATTGCCCTAATACAGCTCCATTTTTTCCGAAAACCGGACTGTTTATGGTGTATTAGCGAGTTGTTATTCACAAAAAGTTGAATCTGTGAAGACATTAGGTTTTCAAAAGCTTTCGAAAATAAACGCAGTATTGAAATGGGTTTGAAATCGTTATTTGCTTTAGGAATCGGAATGATCTTAATTTTTTTCCATTCGGCCGGAAAAGAGCTCGTAGTTAAAACTGTGTTAAAAACATGAGTGACGTGGGATAACAGCAAGGGAAGCAGTATGTTCACAAATTTTAGGGCTTAGGTAATTGAGCCCTTCCGCGTTTGATTTTACCTTATGAATACTATCAAGGACATCACACTGATTGACACACATAAAACTAAAGTTATTATCACAGAGAGGTGCAGTGTTCAGGTACGGGTTGCACTTTGCATCAGTACATCCATTTTCAACAATTTTTGGTTTAGTTTTTCAACATCTGCAAAAAGTTCAGTCTTTTGTGTGCCTTTTCCTATACCTAACTTATTAATTTGAGTCCAGCGGTGTTTTACAGAAGAACATCTAGCTCAAGTTCAGTGTAGTCAATATTCTTAAAATCTCTATACTTAAAATAAGTTGTTTTATTGTCAAAAATCAAGATGTATATCAGAAAAATTAAGTCATGTCTAGAAACAGCTGGTACAGCCTATTTGTCCTTCTCTATTACCTTGTCACACCGAGACTGCCCATTAACAGATCTCTGTTATGCTAACCGCAACATACAGAAACCAGGAATAAGAACAACGCGCAGCGTTCAATTTCAGAAGCCTTTTATTCGAAATAATAAAGTTATTCCAATTAATCCTCATTTAACTAACTTAATGCTTTGAAAACAAATATAAGGTTCCGACACGGCTTTCCTGATGGCACACGTCCTCGTGTGCTCCAATTTTAAAGAAAATAATAGGAGTAATTTGAAGGTACTACGTTGTTCGTCATCACTTATTCCTATGGTTACTTTTACTAACTATTTAGATGAACTTATGAAGAGCCTTTGCTACGAATCGATTTCCAAAGGTAGATATGATTTGATTCCCTTCTACAACAGGCGCGCCGCCTGGAATGAACGTGTAGAATCTTTCATTAACGTCCATCAGTGATACTTCCAAGTTGGAGTCCACTCCAATTCCAATCTTCGACGTCTCTTTCAACGTCACTTACTTCATTAAAATCCACCAATAACTTTTCTTCATCTTCTACTCACTCACTACACATATCTTACTCTGTGGGAATCTCTTCTATAAGCATTCTTCTTCAAGCCTTGTTTATTAGAAAGTGACTTTAAGACATAACGGTCACCTTGAAGTAACTCAGACATAAAAAATTGGTTATCTAATCAACACATCTAAGCAACACATAGTCGCCTACTTTAACTATACTTTTATTTCTATCAAATCTTTTTTTTTTTCATACTTAGTATTGTTTTTCATATTTTCTTTTGCATTTTTTCTTACAGTGTCCAAATCTACCTTATTATTTCCTTCGCAAATAGGTACCGTATTAAATGGTCTGGCTTCTTTTCCAATAACTAATTCTAGAGGGCTTACTTTTGCTATTCGATTAACAGTACAGTTTATAGCCAATTGTATTTCACCTAGAGCGTCTTGCCAAGTACGTTGACTACTTTCTATGGCGGTCAGCATACCTTTCAGCGTGCTCATAGCTCGTTTTACTTGCCCATTTGCGCGGCTAGCCCCTGTTGCAATTAAATGTAACTGTATTTTTTGCATGTTACAAAAATCTTCGAATACAGCTCCGGTAAAACTTCTACACTGATCTGCTATGATTCTAGTCGGTAACCCAAACATAGATATTGCCGATTTTACTGCGTCAACGCAGCTTTCTCTAGTAATATTTATAGTATATTGTAAATAAACAAATTTCGTAAATGCGTTAATCTGAACTATAATATACTCCTTCTGATCCTTTTTGCCACTTAATTTCCCTGTTGTATCAATGTGAATAGTGTGCCATGGGATCTGTACTTTTGGTATACGGTGGAGTTCTATTGGTAATTTACCCGAGGGTGGTTTTTTCAGTTTACAGGTGATACAATTACCAAACCTACGAACATATTTAGCCATGTTGTCAAACCGTAAAACTTATACATCTTATTAGACAAGAGTCAAGAGACAAGTCTTTCCCAACCGAGATGTATAACTGCCTCATGAACGTGGCTTACTACAGACCACCTAAAAGATCTAGACGCGACTAGGAGGCTGCGAGTCCTACCATTTCTCTGAAATTTACGGAAAAGAATTTTAGAAGGCAATTCATACGTTTTTGCCAAACCCTTCCCGAGATCCTCATTTTCATTTTTTTTTAAATAATGGATGAAGTTTCTTCATCTCGTTGCTGCTCAGCAGCAAATTATGCGTTATTTCGGCTAGCGAAACGCACTCGTTTCCCGAACTAGGATAAAATTTTTTTATTTACATTTGGCGGCAACGGATTGCGTGACAAAAAGTCTTCGTGAGCCATTTTTGCACCGGGTACATATTTTATATCGAAATCGAACATCTGCATATAGGCCCACCAACGTTGTACCCTTGATGTAAGACTAATTTTATTACGTGTAGCTTGTAGAGAATTACAATCAGTTAAACAACTAAATGCCGACCGGCGAATAATGGCGAAAATGTTTCATAGCGTTAAACACGGCTAGCGTTTCTAACTCATAAGAGTGGTTAAGAATGTTTGCTTACTGTAATATTCGATTACCCTAGGTTTATTCTCGATTTTATGATAGCACCATAGCCATCCATGCTCGCGTCAGTATGCAGTTCGAGGGCATTTTGAGGGTCAAATATTAAAGGCATGAATCTGGATGAATCGGAATCTGGTGATAGCCGCTTGCCATGTCCAAACATGTGAAAGGTGGGGTAAACCTAGTCTAGCAATCTGATCGTTAATAAGAGGCAACGGGAACTTTTCTGCCACCGTGTTCGAATTTAACTCACGGTAATCGACACAGAGTCTGTCAGATCCATCTTTCTTTTTTACCGGCCATATTGGACTGGCAAACGAGGAAGAACTGGGACGGATGATATTAGCATGCAGTAATTCATTTATTCGATTTCTAACTATTTCCTTTTCCTCTGTACTGAGTCTGTACGGCTGCCTTTTGACCGTTTTGGTTGGATTGATTAAACGAATATGAAACTCGGTAGTCGTCACTCAACTTTTAGGGAATCCGTCTATAAATGCTTCCGAGAAGTCATTTAAAATACTCAACAAACTTGTCTTATCTACACCATCTAAATCAGTCTCAATCTTGGCAAAATTTCGGCTATTACTCAGAGCAGAACAGGTATTTACAAATACAGTTTTAAACAGATTAAATTTATCGATTGTTATTGATACACCAAACCCCTGGCTTAAAATTTCGCCGCCAATTATAATACTATAATTAATATAACTGGCTTGAACAACATATAGAATAACATCAAGCGCATATGCGCTATTAACGACGTTAGATTGTATTTGCAACGTACTAGTCACCGTGTTAATTCCTATACCTCTTAAACTAACAACATTGTTAATTCGTGTGCCTGCCAGTTGTCGGGACCCAGATTCCTTTACGAGCGTGCACTCTGCTTTAGAATCATTGACGTTGTTGCACTAACGGTCAGTACACTCAAGTGGCCATTTGAAACCAAGTCCGGGCTTGTTAGGGTTAGGTGTTAATTGGCGCGAAAGAAAAGTATGGAAAAAAGAATGCGAGGAAATATAAACTACTATCAGGCAGCTCGATTGCTATCTTGCATGTGTACTAGGTGGGTTAAGATTAATGTTTTTAGTTTAGGAAGGCTATCAACAGATGAGGTAATTTTATACAAATCATTATAATTTGCACATAATACTCTAAAGGGTTCATGCATTTCATACGATGTTCTGCAGTGGTGCAAAACCAAAGGCAGGTAGGATCTTGTCGTTCTACATGGAAATTCAACTGACCCAATAGATCGCTGCTTTCCACGCCACCACGGATCAGATTATACATAAAGACAATGCCTAACATCGTTCTACGGTTTGCTAAGGAAGGTAGGTTAATCAGGAGAAGTCTACTAGAATAAGAGGGCAACCTAAGGATTGCATCCCAGTTTCACGAAGAGCAAAAAAGTAAAAGTTCTTTTGAACAGCAAGTTCTTTGAACGTCACTGGGGACTCCAAACGCAAGATCCATATTCTAAAATAGGACGAACTAATGAAGTGTATAAATTCTTCGTGACGTAGGGGTCATCGAATTCCTTCGACCACCGTTTAATAAATCCAAGCACACCCTGGCTTTATTCACAATGCACGAAATATGATCAATAAACTCCAGTTTAGGATCTAGGCGGATACCCAAATCGTCAACTAGCGTGATCCTTTCCAAAGAGCAGCAGTTCAGCGTATAAGTCGCAAGCATTGAGACACGAGAATGTCATCAGCTTGCATTTTGAGCCATTCAGGTTTAATAAGTTTACATTGCACCATGTTTGAAAGTTATTAAGATCTGTTTGTAAATCCGACTGGCAAGCGCGGTCCTTGTATTGCACACAAAGCTTAACGTCGTCTGCGTACATGAGTACTCTGGAGTTAGTCAAGACTTTGGGCAGGTCGTTAATAAATAAAGTAAAAAGTAAGGGACCCAAGTGGCTCTCAGGACACCGGAGAACCTGACAAGTTGTTTTAAATGGAACCTTTTGCGTCCTACCATTCAGATAACTTGAGATCCACCTAAGAAGATCGACAGGAAAACCCATTAAGTCGAGTTTCCTAACAAGAAGGGAGTGATTAACGGAGTCAAATGCTTTACTGAAATCAGTATAGATCACATCTGTCTGCAAATTTTGTGGAAAGCCCCTTATAATGAAAGAAGTGAGCTCCAGAAGGTTAGTAGTCGTTGATCTTCGTTTAATAAATCCATGTTGGCATGGAGAAATTCCTCTATAGTTGTTAGCATCCACTTTGCTACCTTTTTTTTGTGGAGAGGAATCACGAATGATTCCTTCCAAACAAGGGAAATTGAAGTTTCTAAGGATAAGGTAAACAATTTTAGAAGGGGACTGCACAGGGACTCGGCAATACCTAAGCACACAGCCTGGTATTCCGTCGGGACCTGGCGAATAAGCCGGCTTGACACGTTGAAGATCCAAAGAAGGAGCTTTCGTTTAAGCTAGGACTGAAGATTAGGTTTGATTTGGGCATGCTATAAGAATAGGTTTGGTTTGAATCGGATGACGGAGAATAAGTGGTTTGAAAAACTGAGCAAAAAGATCGGCGATTGCCTGATCATTGTTTGCTGTCGTATTTTCAAATGAAAGCGAGGAAGGATGTAATAGGCTTACGTTTAGTGTTGACAAAATTATAAAACTGTTTTGGGTCCTGCGCAACTGAACCCTACAACGAGTCAAATAGTTTTTGTAACACTGCGCGTTAAGCACGGCAAACTTTGACCGAGCCGCTAAATAGCGAGAATGAACAGCTTGAGAACCGTTACGTTTAAATTTAGAATAGAGATTGGACTTAACATTTTGAGGCGAGTCAACTCTTTACTAAACCAGGGAGGCTTATTGGAGATTGACGGATAGTATAACGGAACACATTCTGTAAAAAGGAGTTCATGGCATTGTAAAAAATATCCATGGCACCCACCATGTCAGTGCATGTAGAGATCGGACCAATCAAATTCAGATATAAAATTATTCAGCCGTCGAAAATCCACTTGCGAAAGCAGTGAATTTCTTTTTCTGGCCGATCAGACTTATTCTCCATAGCAGTCCCAATATCGATAGTCACATCGAAAGTAGGATGGTATGGATCTTTCGGGTAAAGGCTGGCGGGACCCTAATAAACTGACTCTTGCCGGATCAGAGACAAAGCAGAGGTCTAGCAAGCGATCTAAGGAATTTCGTACATAATTGACTTGAGACAACGAAATGTCAAACAAGCAATCAATAAAATCGTGACGCAGTAGTTAAAGTGTTAGAGGATTCAGTTGTTGACCAAATAGCTCCAGGAATGTTAAAGTCACCTAGAACAATTTAATGGTCCCTATCCGAAAGTCTATTGAGACCGACTGGATAGCGGAAAGGTGGTTCCAATAAATAGGAAGTTCCGACAAGGGGGAATGTAGGAACATGTAATAAAAATAAAACTACCATTAAATGATAGCTTTTCACACAAAGGAATTCAACATCGTTGCATTCCTCGAAAGCTAATACTTCAGATGTGAGGACAACCGCAATGTGGAGGATTGCCTGAAGGCCAGGTATTAATAGCCCTACTTTAACCAGGTTATCACCTGGGACAGAATACAATTTAGGAAGCTTACTACGTAAACCCCTTGCTGAGGGAATCTTTGTCCGGCCACCCTACCGCCTTCTTTTCGTACTCCTTAACAGAAATAAGGGTATTATTCGTCAGGGACAAAATTTAGCGTAAGAAATCACCTTAATTTTACTTCCGAATAAAGATAGTACTTGAGATTGCGGAAGCCGCCCTGTTGGTGGCACGGCAACACAGACGGTTGGCCGGTAATCCGCGGGGAGCAATAGGATCAATTTGATTTTGACCCGCCAGCGGACTCAACGGACAACACTGGAGCACGCAACATTCGGAGACAGCATCCGACCTCAATATCAGGAGTTTGATATATTGGGGTCGGGGGTTATTGTTGAGAACCTGCGTCGACAGCGGCCAAAATGCAGTGCTTTGCGCTTTGGGGACTCGCCTGTTACCGCGGCTCTCTTTGAAACCGGTCGCATGAATGCCACTTTCAACATCGCGACAAGCCTCACAGCAGTAGCGCAACCAACATTGTCAGGGTCCTCATCAGAAATTTTATTACAGACAAAAATTTAGCGACTTACTCACTGTACCAGTCGAAGTTTAGAGAAAATAAGAGCAAGAGAGCGAGAGTTAGGGGAGCTTAAGCCGTCGAGCAATTAAGTAATAAAGAGGGAATGCAAAATGCAGATAAGCAAATCGCTACACAAACTAAAATTGCAATTAATATAGTTATTAATACACAAAACAGCTGTATGCACACGCGAAGTGAAACGGTGAATTATTATTGACACAGGATAGAAGTTTTAAATAAACCCCGGTGGTTTATAGCAAAGATTTTACACAAATACGAGGCGCAAAACAAAAACACGACCGTTCACTTTGAAAGAGAGAAACGAAAGCAAAATGGATACGACTCACCGGATGCTGTTAAGGTACTGATTGGACAGGCTACGATACAAACGCTAACACGCTTTTCCTCTGCTTTGTTCAGGATTGATGATGTAAGCTTTCCTGGACAAGCCGACGCGATGTGTCCTGGGTTTCCACACTTGTAGCACGTAATTGGTCCCCTTTTCGCGTCGACAGATCGGCTGGATATTGTTTGAGATCCGTGCTGGTTTATAAATTTGCTCTTCCTCACATGGCAGTCGACAATTTTGTGGCCAAATTTTCCGCAGAAGTGACACTTGAGTGCTGGTTGCAAGCGTGGTTTCTTGGCCGCAGTATTCTCCGATCCGTTATGCTCACCATTATTGACGAATGTGAATGCCTTCAATTCATTCTGCAACTCTGCTCGCACTTTAATGTCGGTCGTAAACACTGTACGTTGCAGCCTAGTGTCTATTTGGGCAGTATGGGCTAGAACACTCGACAAGGCTATTTGTTCTCTTGTCATTGATTTCCATTTGGCCATCAATTGACGGCTTCCATAAAGGGATAAACATTCACCGGAACTGTAGCTGCTGTAGTTTCATTGCCTTCAAATTGTTGCAGGAATAGTTCCTTGAACTGTTTCCAAGTCATGCCCGAATAACTTATTTGAGATAGCCAATTAAAAGCGCTTCCCTCTAGGGATTTACTCAATGCTATGAGCAGTGTGCTTCCACTCAGAGGTTTTTCTGACACAATAAGGTCCACTGTAGAACACCAAGCAACTGCACTTGCTCCCACGGTGTCAGGATTGAACTTTGGTAATGTCACTAAGTTGTTTTCATTTCTCTTATGAATACCATCATGCTTCGGTGTTGCATTTCTAGAAGCGCACAAACGCGATAATCGTAATCAGTTTGGTGTGAAGGCGATCGAAGTTCTGATGTCGGAGTATCATATTCTTCTTGGGATCTCGGCTCACCGTGCCTCGTGACATTGCGAATTCCCTTCGTATATATCTGACATTGGCGTACATTTTCTTCCTTACAGTATTCGCCATAGACCATATATTTGTCCTTCTCTTATACCTTGTTACACAGAGACTGCCCATTAACATGTTGCTAACCGCAACATACAGAAACCCAATAGAGAATGATAATGATGGAACAATAATAATACCAGGAATAAGAACCACGCGCAGCGTTTAGTTTTAGAAGCCAAATATTGCTGATAAAACCAGGAATAAGAACAACGCGCAGCGTTCAATTTTAGAAGCCTTTAATTCCAAATAATAATGTGATTCCAATTAATCCCATTAGACGTCTAGTGGGGAAAATCCCCCACTTTACCAACTGTCGATGTGTCTTTTCATAATGCAAACAAACGATGTTCTATTTCACGAAAACATTTTATTTTGAATGAAAGAAGATTTGAATGGCTTAGATCGTGGTAAAACCGATTTCGAAATACCTTACTTGTGTCAATAATGGAATGTCGACTTTGCCCTGTGACAACAGAGTGTGAATGCGGTTCTGTAATCGACGTTATTTCACATGCAAAATGTCTCGCATTGGCAAAAATCTACAATAATTCGAGTCGACCGAGTGAATAACTATCGAAATTACGCGGAATAACGTTTAATGCAACTTTGTAAAACTATCATTCAATTCATCGAAAGGAACTTCATCACTACTCAGGTAATATCTGATTAATTACATTGAGGTGAGAAGCAACGCTTATTCTTGAACGGCTTTTCCTCTCCTCTCCTCCCTTGTTAATGTTCGGTGGCGGCATAACGCGTTCGGGAAATTCTAAATCTTCAATTGAAAACCACAATTTAATCGATGATAGGGTCGAAAGACACCACCGAAACAACCTTTTAGACTGACGCTTCTACGATGAATAACGAATAACTTGAACAATCGCAATTCTGGAAATTATCTTTCAAAAATAACCACGTTCTTGGATTCACATTCACTTTGCCAAACTCATCAATTTTCTCCAGTTTTTCTGCTTTGGGAATTTGAACAACTTTTTGATTTATCGTAATAGAACGGAAAAAGATTTCCAATGCTTGCTTGTTAAATTGTTGTTGTTTCGTTTCGGTTTCATATATCAGTATTTCTAACAGGGTAAATATTGTCAAATTCAATTTTTTCATATTCTGGGTACATCTACAAATTAATACGAATCGAATGGTATATTCCGTTTCAAAAATCGGTTAACGGGAAGTAGGTTCGATTACTAAAAGAAATTATTAATATATATTATTTAACTATCTTACTGCTTTGAAAACAAAAAAATAAGGTTCCATAATTAGAGGCCACGGCAAATGCTACTCAAGACGGTTTTCGATGAGCATTTACAGTGATGATCCCATGTGTCTAAAAAGATCGTTTTATACCAATAGGGTACAGGTTAGTGCTAACCATGAGTGTAAGTAACAGGCAGAAGGAGACATCTCCGACCCAATAAGAGCTATCTAGCACTATAAGAGCTAGAGTTACCAAATTTGGTGAAAATATTAGAATCTGGTGCACACAGATCAAGCTTGTTTTAAGATTTGACCACGCCCACTTATATAAACGCCCCGAAATATAAAACGTTATATTAGTAGTAGTTTATAGAATGATCAGAAGATACGTTACACAACAATAATAATAACCAAAATGCATCCTTGATGACTTCCGCAATAAGTAGGTAATAAAAGAATTTTGAGGTAATTGAAACTGAAGGTGTCGAAAATATTACTCATAGAAAATATATTTATTTTAGAGATCATTAACAATACTAATAAGTTAATATATATACTAATTTACTAATATTCTAACTTACTATACTAATATAACAATACAATTAATTAATGCATTAATATATATTGAAATTATTATTTAAAAATCCATATAAATAAATAACGGGCGGCTCTAAAACCATTTACGGGGACGGCGGAAAAACCGCCGCTCCCGTATATCCCTACTACTATGTGGCGCCATCTATCGGACATTTTGGAACTAAAAGTGGTGTGTGCCTACCCGTCCTTAACTGCTTGATCAACCGGTATGTGTCTAGAATATTATTTTCACCTGGGTTTTATGCTTACCGATCCTTAACTGCTTGATCAACCGGTATGTGTCCTTAACTGCTTGATCAACCTGTACGTGTCTAGAATATTATTTTCACCTGGGTTTTATGCTTACCGATCTAGCGGCGTGTTAACATTACTGTTGAACTGGCATGTTAGCATGCTATGAACATTTTAATATAATTGAATTTGATAGTGCTGCTGGCCAAATACTGCTGCTGGCTAGACTTAAAATTTTAATCAATAATTCACTATGTATATGCCTATCCCAATATTATATTTTAATGGACTTATTTATTTATATGGATTTTTTAATTAATAATTTCAATATATATTAATGCATTAATTAATTGTATTAGTATATTAGTATATATTAGTAAGTTAGAATATTAGTAAATTAGTATATATATTAACTTATTAGTATTGTTAGTAATCTCTAAAATAAATATATATTTTCTACCTATTATTTTTCTATGAGTAATATTTTCGGTACCCTTGGGAAACTGGTTTCAGTTACCTCTGAAAGGACTCTTTTTATTACCTTTCACTTGTGCAGGTCAGAGTAACAGGTCAAAGGATGCTGTTTTTGTGTGTTCAGTTTATTGTTGTTGTGTTTTTCCTGTAACGGCTGTATGTACAGTCGATACCGTATATATAGGCTACTTTTAGCTGTTGGCCTGACCCATTTTAACAAATGCAACCCTCAGCTGAATCAAATATCAAAAGTACACACATACACTTGCATTTTCACTTACCCAAAATCTAACGGCCATTGCCGATACCGTAGGATACCCACATACACTCCCATTAAACCAGTTCTTAGGTCATTGTTCATTTACCTGCGTTATGCAATAGCCGAGGGTGTCATTGCACTTGACGCTGTGCATCCTGCTCATATTTCTTTTCTATTTTTCCTGATATTGGGATTCGTGTAAATTCAACCAATAGGCGGTGATCTTGAATTTTCGGGGTTTGGCTAAATCGAACCATTTGATATAAAACTGCTAGTCTTACGAGTTGACTTTCAGTTTTAAAACAACTAAAGGTGTTCAAAACCAACCAAAATTAAAATGGAAAACGTATTTGAGTGCGATTCGTGCCGTCGGGAGTTTACTCTGCTCGAACTGAGTGAGCATTTGCTTATGTGCGACTCTAGTTCGACTACCGAAATGTCAACGTGTGAAAAGTGTTATAAAAAGACAGTCCAAGAAATGAGTTCAATGCTCATTTATCGGGATGTGAGGGTCCCCGGAACGCGTTCAACGTATTAATGAAGAAAAACCGGAACAGCCGGCTCCCTACTCATACACATCGACGCAGTCTTCAGGAGCTTCAGGATGACATCCCATCAACATCATCGATGGCTCTCAAACGGGCCGCAGCTGTAAGCGAAACTTCAATAAATAAGAAAAGAAAAGTCACATCAGTCGCAAATTTGAATTTTAAAATCAATTGTCCGGTATGCGGTGAGACATACATATCGACAAGGGAACGTCAACACCTTATGACTGAAAAGCATAAGAATGCAGCAGCAAAAGAATTGAAAGGAAATGAAAACATACTATTATTATCAATTGCCTCTTCATTCCCGGTAAAGTCATATCGGATAACAAACAAAAAAGATATTATAGACTTGCAAGAATTCTATAATGTTTGCCAAAACAATATAATAGAAGTCATTTCAAATTGTATTGCAGACTATAGATCAATAAAATTTAACTTAAGAGTATATGGCTCCTACATTAAACAAACCGAAGAAGGTTTAACAAACGAAACAATAAAACACTGCGTTACAGCATATATGACTGCATATCAAGATGATGAATTAACAGAAATTCTTGATAAAGCTGTTGATATTAAGCAGTGAATTTCAAGAAAAGATTCTGGGTGGGCTATTCAAAATTTTATGTATTTTGAAACCACAATTATTAAGCTGGAACACATTCCTGCAAGTGGATATATTCAAGTTTCACTAAAAATAAGAGCCCGAAATGCTGTTATTAATATAAAAACTCTGACAGTTTTGTTTCAAGTGGTGTATTTTGGCACACTTGGAATATAAAATACATGAAGCAACCACATTTCGTGATGATACACAAAGAAAATACGCTCGCGAAAGAATGGCTAAAACATCTTTTACAGAATTGAAGATATATCTGCCAATGAAATAACATATAAAGGAAACTACCTAAATTTTACAGGAATTGATTTTCCCATAACTAAAAAGGGAATAAAAATATTTGAAAAAATAATGCGGACTTTAGCATTAATATTTACGAAGTGGACAGCGATAATAAAAATATTGTTGGTCCCACTATTAGATCAACTGAAGTGAAAGCAAATCATATTAACATGCTAGGAATAAATAATAATGCTCTTGAAATGATGCATTATACCTATATTACTAGCATAAAAGGTTGTGCTACTCACAAACTACAAAGGCTAAAGGCGGTGGTTATTTCTGTGAAAACTGTTTACAATGTATAACCCCCACAAAACACAGTTTACAATATTAAAGAGTGTGGAAAAGTGGCTGCACTCTATCCAAAGCCAAACACCAAAACTCAATTTAAGGCCTACAATAAAAATTATCTCCGCCGATCGTAATTTACGCCGACATTGAAGCTGTTTTGGAGACTTACAGTACATGTCAGAATGCACCAAATACATCGGCTACAACAAAATGCAGAAGCATACAGCATGTGCAGTATCATTTTATGTTGTACATAGATTTGATTCGACTCAAAATGAAATATGGACATATGAAGGTAAAAAATTGTTTATTTACCTCTGAAGTACATAAACTAATTTTTTTATATTTTACAGGTGATGACTGCATACAAAAATTCTGTAAAGCCCTTAAAGAGAAGACTACGGACTTATACTATAGATATTGGGCAACCGCCAAGAGGCCTACAATAGATGCAGGATTACCATTTGACGGAAAATGCTGTGCCTGCGAGAAGGAAGTTCACGGAAGCGACCTGGACCGGTGTCATGACCAATTCACGGGAAAATATATAGGAACCATCCATAAAAATTGTAAGCCCTTTATAGATTAAGTGATCCCTTTTTTCCAATAGTTTTTCATAATTTATCAAAATATGATATTCATTTATTAATAACAGAGTTAGAGGGGGAATTAAGCCCAATACCCTGTAATAAAGAATTATATATTTCATTAACGCAGAAAATTACAATAAATGCCTCTAATGGTTATAAAATTAGATTTATTGATTTAAATAGGTTTTTAAATTCTAGCCTTGAAAAATTAGCTTGTTATATGGATGACATAGATTTTAAAATACTTAAAACAAAGTTTCAAGAGGAGAAATTCAAATACATGGCGTAAGGGCGTATTTCCATACGATTATGTAGATAGTTTCAGTAAATTTGATGAACAGCAGCTTCCACCCATTGAATATTTTTATAATTCTCTAAATGATGAGGAGTGTTCCACAGAAGATTATAATTTTGCCCAAGAAGTGTGGGAGACTTTAATTGTACTACTATTAGAGATTACTTAAAATTATATTTAGAAAGTGATGTTTTAATTCTAGCAGATGTATTTGAGAAGTTTAGAAATATCTGCTTAATATTTACAAATTAGATCCAATTAATTACGTAACAGCCCCATCAATATCATGGGATGCCATGCTTAAATTTACAAAATTCAATTGGAACTAATTAGCGATTCGGAATGTATAACTTTTATATGCAGAGGGATTAATTGTCATGATGTTTGCAAGCAGTGAAGGAGGAATCTGACCCATAAAGTATATATATTCTGATCAGCGTCAAAGCCATTCTGATCGTCTGTCCATCCGTCTGTCCGTATGTCCGTCTGTCCGTCTGTCGGTTCTTTACGCGAATCAGTTTTTAGCTAGCTGAAATTTTCAGCATAGTCTTATTTCATTGGCACAGTATATATGTCAAAGAAATACCACTATATCTTATAGTGCCATAGAAATGATGAAATTAATGTAAAAAAAATTTTAACTTCTGTTTTTCAACGAATTTCTATAAATTTCGAGATATAGTGTTTTTATAGTTTTAGAATTATTGTTTTAATTTCATTAAGATCGACAACTATATCATAGCTGCCATAGAAGGGATCGGGATTTATATGAAAATGTAAAACTCTACATGTAAAATGTAAAATTTTACAAAATTTACATAATTTGACATTTTCTTTAACATTACCAAAATGGATCGAATTTCAATGATCCAATTGCAGACTGCATATACAAACTTCGGTTTACCGAAGATAGCTTTCTCGTTAAATAATAAATATGTTAGTAATTATGATTCTAGCAAGCCATTAAATTATCTGGCTTACATTGACGCCAATAATTTGTATGGATGGGGAAATGAGTCACTTCCACACTCTAATTTTAAATTTTTAACTTTAGAAGAAATAAATATTCGAAATATTAAAGATATTGACACTACAGGGAAAATAGGTTATATATTAGAAGTTGATCTAGAATATCCAGATAAATGTCATGACAATCATAATTGTTACCATTCTGTCCTGAAAATAAGATACCGCCAGGAGGTAAACAACAAAAATTAATTGCAGACTTAGAAAATAAAACAAATTATATTATTCATTTAAAACAACTGCAATTATGCTTACAGCATGGGTTAGTTTTGAAAAAGATTCACAGAATTCTTGGTTTTAATCAATCTCCTTGGTTAAAGCCTTATATTGATTTAAATACTAGTCATAGAAAATTAGCACATAATGACTTTGAAAAACTTCTTTAAACTAATGAATAATGCAATTTATGGCAAAACAATGGAGAACGTTGAAAAGAGACGGGAAATAGTTTTAATTAAACATTATCAATCAAGACTAAATTCACCCGGGTTTAGACAGCGAATTGCTAGACATAATTTCCATAGTGTAGAAATATTTGGATTCTAATTTGGCTGCTATAGAGTCCACTAAAACTAAAGTAATGTACGATAAACCAATATATATAGGATTTAGCGTATTAGAATTATCAAAATGGTTAATGTATGATTACTATTATAATTTCCTTAAAGTTAAATGTCCATCAGTAAAATTATTTATATGGATACAGACTCATTTATTATATCTTCCGAAGAAGATTTTATGAATTAATTAAAAGCAATCCAGATCGTTTTGATACTTCTAATTTTAAACCAAATAGTCAATACAATATTAGCAAATAATAAAGAATTAGGTTTAATGAAAGATGAAAATGGTGGAAGACCTGTAATTAAATTTGCGGGGCTAAAAGCAAAGGCATATACTTATGTTGTTGATAAGGAACCAAATGAAAGTTTATGTATAAAAAATTAAAGGAGTTAAGAAATCAATAGTTAATAAGGTAAATTATAATCATTTTATTGAATGTATTAGAAAAGATAAAACTTTTACGGAGAACAGAGGGTTATTCGCAGTAAAGGGCATCAACTTTTACAGTATTAGAAGTTAAAATATCTCTTAATTTTAAAGATGATAAAAGATATGTATTACCTAATAAAATTCAAACATTAGCTCATGGTCATTATAATATAATTAATTTTCTAAGTAATATCCTTAACAATAATGATGTATAAAAAATGTTTATTGTATACTACTTTAAGAAAAACGTATATTATTATAATAAAAAAATAATCAAAATGTAACAATGGTTGAATTGTTTTATTATTATTATTATTTTAACAAGCTTTTTTATTAATCCATGAATTGTGGGTTTCATCAAATCCAAGCCATTTTACCAGGACTTGATTCTTTTACGTCTAATTATTTTCTCAACCAAGAAAGCGTTTTCATCTTTAACCTTTTGAAGCTCCTGTTCATAAAATGAACCTTTGATATGATTACTTTTATAATCCACAAGTTCATATGTAACTGGGTAAGTTGATTTACATTTGTACACTTTAAAAATTTCAGGAGTTCAACTAGGTTCATATCCTTTATATTTAGATATTCTTACTTTGTAACCAATAATAAATTTATGTTTTGGAAATGTTTTGGGAATATTGTAAATCGATTTTAAAATAAACTCTTCATTTTCTTTGCAAACATCTCTTGGTCTCATTTTAATAGTTCGATGATAAGAATTATTATAATCTTTAACTAGCTGTGGAATTATATTAATCCATTTATATCGACCTTGTAAACTAAAAGCCCTGTACATACGATTTTTCAAGGTTCTGTTAAAACGCTCACATATGGAAGCTTTTAAATGTGTGTATGTATGATAATTATTAATTTTATGTGATTTCATTAGCTCTGTAAATGATGAGTTAAAAACTCTTTTCCTTGATCTGACTGAATATTTGAAGGGTTAGTTTTGCAGTTTTAAAACAACCTTCATAGCATTTACTACATCATATGCAGACTTAGATTTTACGGCTTCTGCATATGCATACTTCGAAAACGTATCGATAACAGTTAACAAATATTTATATCCACTATTTTCTTTGCTAAATGGAATCATTTCCACTAAATCTATTTGCCAAGTGTCATTAATTCCTTTCTGAACAAATTTTCGACGTGGAAAATTTTTACGAGCTTGCTTATGTATCTCATAAACAACTTGACTTTTACTCATTTTAGGAAGTGCTTTATTTTTATTTTATATTGTTCTTAGATGAGTTCTTAGATGACAGTGTTTGCTTATATATAAGTACATCGTCTTTTATTTGTTTACACATTTTTTTTGAAATTTCAAAACACAAACGTGTTAAATCTATTTCAACATTTTTTTTCGACACATCTAGGAATTATTTTATTATAGTAGAGATATATAACTTGTTCCTTTAATATTGTGTTCCAGCATAAGAACGACGTAAAAAAAATACTCAATCTTAATAGTGATCTGAAAGACTCACTATCAAACTCAATTTTATTACCATACTGATTTATTACTAAAACGTATTGCTTATAAGATTTTCTAAACCTAAAATTACATTTAATGGTTTGTATATTAGGATGATCAATAATAGAATCCGGCATTAAAAAGTCGTATTGATCTAGTTTCAATTGAATATACTCTTTATATGTTAATAACTGCACCCACTCATCTTTTCAAATCCAATGAAATTGTATTTGCTTTGCTGCATCCAAAGCATTGGAGTGAATTTCCGAGTTGTTGATAAACCGCATTTCAACTTTAAATTATGAGCTACATAATATTCAAAACCGAAAATTACTTCGTGATACTGCTTTCTTCTAATGTTTTACTTCGCTTTGCTTGAAGAGTGTCCATTTCTATTGAAATCAATGAGTAAACTGAGAAGCTATAGCAAATCGACTGCTATATAAGGGGAGATAGGCAGCAGTACCATATTCAGTTTATAACGAAATCTGAAGTCATCATGAACAAAGTGGATCGAAACTCTAGCGTCTTAGTTGATTTTCAATATCTACTTGGAAATAACAAACAAGTTTTTGTTAAAGAATTGGCGTTTATGAAAGCAGGAACAGTAATACCAAACTTTTATCATTTTAAACCGCCCTATCACATAAAGGAATTGGATAACGACACGCTTAGACAACAAAGCATCCATCGACAAAATATAAATGGACTGGATTGGTCAGAGGGTGAAATACCTTATACTAGTCTCGAGAAATACTTCTACCGTTGAACAAATTTGCTACTGTTATTGTTCGTGGTGAAGTTAGGCGAAAATTTTAACCAAATATTTATCAACCAACATTATTGATGTTGACATAGGAAAAAGTTTAGCGTTATACCCAAATTTTACACTAATTGTAGAATTCATAAAAATATACCACTTAGATGTGCATTAAATAATTTATTTAAATTATTTGTAATCTTAGAAAACTCAAATTATGACGTTTATTGTAACTGCGACTCAATTGTGTGACCAATTAGTTTATATACAACCGTACAAGCAACTACATCTTAAGAAAATGGATTCTTTTAAGAAATGGTTTGGAAACGATCCTCGTAATAAAGGATATACACAACTTATTTATTGTAATTATTGTGGATCTAATACTCATGTTGAAAAGAACTGTGTGAAAAACATGATCATAAGAAAAAATCATAAATATATTCATATAAATAAAAATTATCAAAAACTAAAGCGACATTTTTATTATATTCAAAATGTTTAAACAATTTATACATCCTTTTACAATGTTAATATGCGGACCATCGGGATCGGGTAAAACTACATTTTAGAAAATCTAATAAACAAACGAAATGACTTACTAAACATTTCAATTAATCGAATTATTTGGTGTTACGGTGAAGAGCTTGCTAAACCAAATTTCAACAATATCGAATACTATAAAGGTGTACCTGAAACCATTGAAAACGAACTCAATGAACCTATTCTTTTAATATTAGACGACTTAATGATGGGAGCATTTAATAAAATGTATGTGAGCTCTTTACAAAAGGATATCATCATAGAAATTTATCAGTGATATTAGTTACTCAAAACATTTTTCATAGGGCGTCTCATACTCGTGACATTTCTTTAAACACAAAATATATCATTGCTTTCAAAAATCCCAGAGACAAACTACAATTTAAATGTTTAGCTAGACAAATCTATCCTGAAAATCCTACTGAGCTCTTCAGAATATATAAGGAAGTCACAGATGAACCACACGGTTATTTACTTATTGATCTTACCCAAGGTATAAATGATCTTCTAAGATTTAGATCAGATATTTTCAACTCTGAATACACAGTATGCTATTCAGATGAAAATGGTTTGCAAAAAGAGTCTAAAGCGGTTGAAAGCGAACAAACATATATTGTATGTTCTCAGAAGAGCCAATAACAAGCTTTGTAAGGCAATAATAAGTAATCGTGATAGCGAGGTGGTTAAAACATTAGTTGAAATAGTGTTGAACACATTACAAGGAAATCATAAAGTTTCAAAAGCCCAACTGAGCGCACTACAAAAGTATAAGAAGACCTTGCGTTATTTATCCAGTCCCAATAGAACAATAAATTCAAAGAAAAAAGTTTTAATTTAAAAAGGAGGATTTCTACCACTTCTGTTAGGATCATTGCTTACAGGGATTTTTGGGAAAATATTGAATCATGTTTAAAAATAAACATAATTTAAGTAAAGTCATTTTAATGCATCCTAATGAATATCATAAAATAATCAATGATGAAAAAGGAACCGACTTAATTAGTAAAAATTTTACCTATTTTAAATAATAGTAAAATAAGTGATTTCAATAAATGGATTCAAATACGACAAGAATTGTGTTACTATCAAAATAAAAAAAGAAACAAAACTATGAACATAAAACCAGCAACCAATCACCAATTTCATCTTTAAGAACAACGCCAACGCAAACAGTTGCTTCAATTGATTACCCAATTAAATATTTAAAACAGATTTAATTGATTCAAAATCAACAATACCAGCACCAGAAAAACTACAGTTTCCAGATTTACCGAGTAGTGATGATGAAGATGACTTTAAATCAGCGAAATCAATCAGTTTAAATTTAAATGATAATAAACGAAGGGTACACGACACTTCATTTCAAGACTTGAATGTTGTTAAGAAAGCGAAGTCAACGAAAGTAAAACTTACCGATAAACAACGTAAATTGAAAACTAATCTCAAAAGTATAAAACAGATCAAAACGATTACGAGACTTAAAATATATAACTGCTAGGGAAAATTAAGTCGCTCTGTAAAGAGAGACATACAATACGGCAAGAATAGAATCGATTGGATTTCATATAAATAATATTAAACAAGATGGTTTACTTATCACAGTTTTCGTAACTTTACTTAGTAATGATTCATTAAATGTATTTCCTGATAATGTTAAATGTGCATTTACAAATATAGTAAATATTCCTGTCAAACTTAATGATGATTGGGAAGTAGGAGTTACAGAATTATATTTAAATAAATATAATAAAAGTTCAACTATGTAAAATGAACTGAAAGCGATTATAGTTCAACACAGTTTATTAGTTTAGTTAATGGTGAAACATTTAGGTATACAAATGTTGAATTAGAGTATGATAACTTAGAAAGTGGATTAATATTTTTATACACTGATATAATTAAACCCAGATCTGTTGGAAGTAAGAGACCCCGATGCCTCCGGGTATTACATTTTGATGGCAACGAGAAATCTATTCAATTTAATAATATAGAATATTATCCAATTGAAAATTGGACATTAAACGAAATTTCCTACTTATAACAGATTCTAGAGGATATAAAGTTCCGTTTTGAATCATCGTCAGTTCCGATTTTGCTACTCTTCACTTTAGAAAAGGAGAGACATACTATAAATAAAACTGCTAAGTAAATTATTTATTCAGAACTAATCTAACCATCATGGCGAATTCTTACCATCAATATTATTCAAATCAGTGTGGTGCTGGTTTAAGTCATATAGGAAGCCTTTATGTTTCACCCAGAATTATTCAGCACGGTCGTGGTATTGGTAATTTTTCAGCGGTCTTTTAATTATATCAAACCACTTTTTCTTTCTGGAATCAATGCCTTAAAAATCAGGCAACTGAGTCTGGGAAGGCTGTAATAAATGAGCTGGGACAAAAACCACTAAGAAATATTTTTCAAGAGCAAAGTAAAATACCACTGCAAAATCTTTCAAACAAAGCTATTGATAAAATAACCCGTTTCCAAAATGGTTCAGGTAAAAAGAATAAAAAGAGACGTTCAAGGAAAAGTCGGAATCATTTAGCATTAAAGCAACAACGTAAACGAACGCCTTTAAAAGGCAAAAAAACAAAGTCTACAAATAAAAAATTCATTAAAGACATTTTTTCAAAATTAAAATGACTACCCATATTGAATGCATGAAAGGTGAATTGGATTTGTTTGAACCACATCCAACACAGAGTTCCATTCTAAGAACTGAAGAAGTTTCATATAATCCTATTGCTTCATTGGATAGTGCATCTTCAATTGAATTTGTTTGCTTAGGTAATGGTGAGACTTATCGTGACTTATCAAGTGTATATTTATGTATTGCTGTGCAACTTCGGAAGAGTGATAACAGCTCCATTGAAGGAAACTCTATCGGGGTTGTAAATAATATTTTACACTCAATATTTAGGAGTTCATCAGTTTATTTAAATAATATATTAGTATCACAGAATGATAATAATTATCACTATAGATCATACTTGCAAACAATTTTAAACTATGGAGGTGACGCATCAGAAAGTCATTTAGCTATCCAAGGCTTTTATCCTAATTTTGGACGATTATTAGAAGGAAATATGTTAATACTGATGGAAGCAAAACTCTTAAGAATATTTTTCAAAATAGTAACAAGGTTGAGTTATTCGGTAAGATTCATGGAGATATATTTAATCAACCCAAGCTTCTTATAAATAACGTGGACTTACGCATTAACTTCAATATTGAAAAACTGCTTTTATTTAATGGAGGGGTGAAACTGAATCAAATTTAAACATTTTGGAAGCACAGCTGTTCATGAACCATATAACCGTCAACCCTAGTATATTGTTAGCACATCATCATGTTTTACAAACAAAAATGCAATATATCCATTCAATAAAGTAGAAGTTAAATCTTTTACAATATATCCGGGTAACAATACTTTATCAATTGATAATGCTGTCATTGGACAGTTACCAAATTTTTAACATTTTGTATGGTTAAAAATCGATCATATTCAGAAATCGGAGTTTGGACCCATTTCATTTTAACACTTCAAGATTCAACGTTTCAATCTTTTGGTAAATGGTGTTCAAATTCTCCCAGGCTTTAGAGTTTGATTACTCTAATTTGGAAAACTGTAGAAGCTCTAGAGGATATAACATGCTATTCAGATCCAGTGGAATTAAACATTACGACAGAGGCTTACAAATTACAAAGGAAATGTTCGATAAAAACAGTTTTATATTAGCATTTGACTTAACTGCCGATCATTCAAATTCGTCTGTTTGCTCAAATTTACTTACACAAGGAACAATTCGAATTGAAGGTCGATTTTCTGAGCCTCTTACTGAAGCGGTTACGTGTTTAGTATACTGTGAATACGACTCTATGATTGATATTGACAAGCACAGAAATATTCGAGTACTTCTTTAAAAATATAAAATGAATACACTAGAAATTCATAATATTCTTTCAAAGCATGCAGCTACAAAAAAAGTTTTCAAAGGAGTTTTTGCGGCAGATAAATTACCAAAAACTATTTTGAATTACCCAGCACTATTTATAGCAAATACAGATCCGTCTACTAAGCCTGGCACTCATTGGATTGCTTTCTACTTTAACAAAAACCGTGAAGCAGAATTTTTCGATTCATATGGAGAAAATCCCCAGAAAAAAGAGTTTTACGTTTCTTAAATAAAAATCTATATCCTATTCGTCTAATAAACAACCACTTCAAGGATATTTCTCAAATACATGCGGACATTATTGCATCCTATACGGACTTTTTAAATGCGGAAAACCATTCATTAAAATATTTCCTAAAAATTTTAGTAAAAGAAATTCTTTATATAATGATAAGCTTATAATTAAAATGTTTAAGAAAAGTTTTAAGAAAAATAAAAGACTTTAAATAATTTATTTATATTAGTTAAGTTTATTTAGGGTTGGAGCTCGATACAATCGTTTATTTAATTTATAGTACTTAAGCATTAGGTCCAGAGCTTCTTGCTTTAAAATCGGTAGCTTATGACACTGGCATGTATCTGGTCCTTCGGTGGCGTCGTCATCACTCCAAGGACAAAGCTTATAGTGGAAACCATACTTTGAATAGATGAGCTCCTTGTCTTCCAAGTCTTCAAGAGTATTTTTCAAAATTTGAGTCTCTGAAGGTGATCCTCGAACAGCATGTCCTCAAATTGATTTAAAAACTTCAATTTGCTGCGTACATTTTAGAGTTGTTGCTAGAATCGTTGTATAGCATCTACTGATGATGAACTCAATATTGTAGTCCTTTTTATACGATACGGTGCTTATTTACTTTACTTAGTTCTTGGATAGGAATTCAATATAAGAGCTGTTATATCCTATCAACTCTTTTCCTTTATATATAAGATGTGAAATTCCATTTTCAGTCAATTTCTAAACGGAGTTTTTTGTTGAAAATATTGATACATAACGTTTAGGTAGAAATATCCACAGATTTTCCTCGTCTTTACTCGTTAAATAGCAATTTTATTACCATAGGGCGTCTTTTTGAGTTTACATCCAATGATCTTATACTCCTCGCCAATTAATAAATGTTCAACTTTGGTATAGCCAACCACAGGCTTTAAGTTCGTTCAGAGATTCTATGAATGTCTAAGAATTCGTAAATATATACATTTATATTTATTGTTATATAAGTATGTAATGTAACATACCATTATTATGAATAATAATTCGGGGTGGTTATTTTACGTGTATCTCACTTCGTATACTAATCAATCCTCCAACGTTTACTAACTCTTTTATACTGTTACCCATTCCAATAATTTTTCTTTAATAGATTTAAATTATATCGAAAACCAGTTATAGTCAAAGCTGATTGGTAGTTTTTTTTTTTTTTATATAATACTAGTATTGTATATAGTGAAAGAGATATCGATACATTTCTTACATATCATTTGTTTTCTTTATATATTTGTACATATATATTTATGTAAATCAACTTTGTATACCATTATTTGAGTTCGGCAGTCTATTCTTACATCATCATGGTACAATTTCTCTGTGAGTTGTGTTTAGAAACCAAAGCCTTTACAACGCGCTTCGGTCTTAAAAACACATCTTAAGATTTCATAACTTTAGTTATGAAAAGTCTCGTACATCGTACTATCACTGCTTTTACTGTCCTGAAATACAAATCTGAGGCGAGAAGACTTTCATATGCATATTTTATTAAAGCATAATGATCAAATAAAAGTTATCAATCATAGATCTAATCCCACCAACAAAAAAATAAAAATTATGTGAGAATTATAAAAATGTGTTTTTATTTTATTAAATTTTTACAATTATTAATTTTTATTTGAATATTTGACAATAATCTATCTTCATCATATAGCTTTCTTCTCGTTTTTTTTTTATTTTTAGCAAATCTTATTTATAACGAGAGAAGAAAGCTTACTTCGGTAAACCGAAGTTTGTATACCCTTGCAGTCTGCAATTGATCATTGAAAATCGATCCATTTTGGTAATGTAAAAAAAATGTCAAATTATCAGGCAGGCGGTTTTCACTTTAGTTTTCGTTTTCGTTTTAGACCAAAATCGTACGTTTTCGTTTTAGGTGCTCCGGTTTTCACAAACTTTTGTCATCGTTTTGTTATCGAAATATTTAATTATTTTATTCAAACAGTTGACTTGGATGTTTTGAAAAGTAAACGGAATGTTTAAATGGCTTTTACTTTTTTTAATTGTTTGTTTTAAACCCAAATAAATGCAGAAATTGTTTATTTATCGGTTCAAGAGCGCTGCCACTCTTTAAACGGGAAATTTTATACCTTTTTAAATGGTAAAAGTACCATTTAAACAATAAAATTAAACTGTTTTATTTATTAAACCTTTCTTCTTCGAACATAATTAATGCCCTACTTTTTAATTTACAAGCATTTCGACCAGATTGTTTCGTTCACCAACAGTACGGCAGCACTGGCAACCAAAACGAGTTGTTGCCGACGGCAAATATTTTATTTGCGAATTCGAGGTGGGGTCAGAAAATAATTATTTAAAAGTAATGCGAGCTAGATTGATCTACTGATGGTGTGAAATAAACATCAATAGACCAACGAGCCAACTATTTTTTTTTTTCTTTTGCAATTAAGAACCGATTTGATGTAGAAAGGCGTTTACTTTTCATTTCGACAAGACAAACTTGCCCGTTTTGAAAAACGAAAGAATCTTGTGAAAGTGAAATGGAGCACTGATTTTCGTTTTCGAAAAACGAAACGAAAGAATCTTGTGAAAGTGAAAACCGGAGCCTGCCTGTATGTAAATTTTGTAAATTTTACATTTTACATGTAATTTTACATTTTCATATAAATCGACCGATCCCTTCTATGGCAGCTATATGATATAGTTGTCCGATCTTAATGAAAATAAAACCGTAATTCTAAAACTATAAAAACGACTATATCTTGAAGTTTATGAAAAACAGAGAAGTTAAAATTTTTTTTACATTAATTTCGCCATCATTCCTATGGCAGCTATAGGATATAGTGGTCCGATTTCGATCCGTCCGACATATATATTGCGTGCTAAAGAAACAAGACTATGCTGAGAGTTTCAGACCGATGGCTCAAAAACTGAGAGTCTATTTCGCGTAGAAACCGACAGACGGACAGACAGACGGACAGACAGACAGACAGACGGACATGGCTAGATCGACTCGGCTGGTGATGCTGATCAAGAATATATATACTTTATGGGGTCGGAGATGCCTCCTTCTGCCTGTTACATACATTCTCGATTGGCACTAACTTATAATACCCTTGTACCCTATGGGTACCGGGTATAATGACAAAAAATAACAAAATTCTCTTAGTTCAAGTTCGTTGCATTAGCCAACTTCGGTAAAACTGAAATGAAATTATTACATAAATAAGAAGAAGAAAAAACCAAGTTTGAAAGTAAAAACAACAAAACAACAATTTCTTGGAATGAGCCGGAGTTGAACTCATGCTGTTTTTGCCAAAACCAAACAAACCTAGCCTCCAGGCTACATCCTATATAATATAACTCGCGGCAAACGTCAAAGCAAATATCTTCAACACTTTTGCTCTGAAGGGCGACATTATATTTAGGAGAGTCAATCGCTTTAAATTTTGGCACACGCCTAAAATATAAATTCGTTGGCTGCGATCGAGCGAGTGTTGGTGTGCCGTCAAGTTTTTGGATGTAAAGCTTTTAATAGTTTAAAAACGTCATTTTCATTGCGATTAGTTTTTATTAACGACTAGCTGACCCGGCGAACTCCGTTTCGCCATGTAACATTTCGTTTGGTGACTAAAAGATGAAGAAAAATTTTTTTTTTTTGTTTGTTTTATAATTGAAAAGTAAAAGTGTTTTATGTAACATTTCGGTTGGTGATTAAAAGATGAAGAAACATTTCTTTTGTTTGTTTTATATTTGAAAAGGAAAAGTTTTTTTTCATTTTATTTCATTTCTTAATCAAGTTCGTGCGTATTCAATGGCATTTGTTCCTATGCTGTTTCGAGCATATTAACCAAAGATTTATTTGAGTGAAAAAATGCTTGCAACTTTTCAATAATTCGTCTCTTTAACTGTTGTGTTCCCTGTATATTGCACCGCACACTTAGCTGATCCACCATTGACGAAATGAAATATATTTGCAGAAATTGATGCTGTTCATCTGGTGTTGGCAACATTGAACCATGCAAATGATATATTTGTCCTTGTATCTGTAATTGCAAACAATCATTTGTTGAAGAATACAGTGTAATTTCTGATCGTGTGATGTTGTAGTGTGTGGTGTATATGTAGTTGTTATATAATTGGTTATGAGTGTTGTATTCTTACCTTGGAAGTGGCCTTCTCGAAAGATATTAGCTCCAAAGTAAGTCATGCGAAAGCAGTTATTGAATTCAAAGAAGTGTTGGAGAATATGGCTGGAATCGGGATCACTTCCATCGAACAATGGTTTCAGTGGCTGTGGTGGTGTAAGTAATGGATCCAGTTTGACTTTTTCACTTGCGCAGCACAATCCAGCCGTTTCTCTTTTGAACTTTAACGCATTGCAATATCGGCATATAGTCGTCATTGGTCCAATATCCAAATTTGCACTATTACTGAAGCTCGCAGTGGGATCATATTGGAATGCCAAGCGATTGTATGATGACAATGATCTTCGTGTCCTCACGCGTTGTCCCAATCGGGCATTTTCTCTTATTATATTTTGTCTTTCTTCGCTTAAGTTCTGTGAATACACTTGTTACTGGCTTGCATGTCTTGTGCGGCGGAAGACGTTCGCACGTCGTCCTCAAGGCTATGGACAGAGTGGTGAATTTAATCTCAAATGCACGATCCACATAATTTACATAGTTCAACTTACCACCTTAAAGACAAATGTCTGCATCACAATTACACGGTGAACACAATACCGGTTTGTCACATAATTCTAACCGAGCAGAAAACAATGAGTAGATGTCAAACAATGTATCACGCGCCGGATGCTATGCTATCAGAGATGGCACTATATGTGAAAAAGATTTTCCCGCTTGAGTCGCGGAAGTATCACGGAAGAATCACGGAAGAGCCGCGGATGAGTCGCGGAAGAATGGCGGAAGATTCGCGGAAGTATCGCGGAAGTATCGTGGAAATATCGCGGAAGTATCGCGGAAGAGCGCGGAAGTATCGCGGAAGTTTCGCGGAAGCATCGCGGAAGAGTCGCGGACATATTGCGTCTATCAGTTCAATGTATCCGTACATTAATCACTTCAGCCAAAACAGCACGACGTAATCGTGAACACCTTGAAAGATTCACTACAGGTATGGTGTCAACAGATCTATTTCGTGCATTACCTACATCTGCACTCCGGGATCGTCTTTGTAATACCCCATTTGTACTATGCGTTCGCCTTCCTATATTTGCTCGTCTTGGTCTTGAGAAAATGAGAAAAGTACACGCACATAAATATAGCACACTTTAACCGTTCTAGACTCACCATTTATACAAATGACAGGAAATGTTTGACGAAAATCACCTGACAATAATATCAAAGCAGCCGTTTTAGTTAGAAAACGTTTGCATGTTGAAAAGAAAGAGGGTTGTTTTGAGGGTTTTCCCGGCAATTATTCGATTTTTTTTCGCCAGAACCATCCTTGGACTTCAACGAACATTAAAAAAAAAAAAGAATTGGCCAAATTCCAGGCGTTATTGAGTTTTGCGCTTAGCAACGCATTTTGCGATTCATTTTTATACCCTTGCAGAGGGTATTATAATTTTGCCATGATATTTGCAACGCAGTGAAGGAGGCATCTCAGACCCCATAAAGTATATATATTCTTGATCAGCATCACCAGCCGAGTCGATCTAGCCATGTCCGTCTGTCTGTCTGTCTGTCGGTTTCTACGCGAACTAGTCTCTCAGTTTTTGAGCTATCGGGTTGAAATTTTCAGCATAGTCTTATTTTTTAGCACGCAGTATATATGTCGGAACGGCCGAAATCGGACCACTATATCCTATAGCTGCCATAGGAATGATGGCGAAATTAATGTAAAAAAATTTTTAATTTCTCTGTTTTTCAACGAATTTCTATAAATTTCGAGATATAGTCGTTTTTTATAGTTTTAGAATTACGGGCTTAATTTCATGAAGATCGGACAACTATATCATATAGCTGCCATAGAAGGGATCGGTCGGTTTATATGAAAATGTAAAATTCTACATGTAAAATGTAAAATTTACAAAATTTACATAATTTGACATTTTTTTTACATTACCAAAATGGATCGATTTTCAATGATCCAATTGCAGACTGCAAGGGTATACAAACTTCGGTTTACCGAAGTTAGCTTTCTTTCTCGTTATAAATAAGATTATTCTAATTCGACAGAGTGTTTGTTCGGGAAGTGAAAGTTTGGGTACCGGGTATCTCACAGTCGAGCACGCTCGACTGTAGCATTCTAGCTCGTTTTTTATGAAAACGGTTGCACTTGATGTGGATTATTTCTGAGTCCAATCTGACTCCTTTCTGACAAATTTTTAACCTTACTATCATATTTCCTTACCACTTTTTTTAATTTTTTTTGTAAGTTACACAATTTTTTCTTATACTCATTTTTCGAATAAACGTAAAAAGTTTGCATTAGAGCTCGAAAAAAAACACCTCTGTTACATCGATATACGCATAAATATTTTTTTTGTAAATATCAATTGGCGTCACTTATTATATAATACTATAATAATTATAACACATTAATAAATTACTATTTTAATTAAAATTACCTTAAAGTAAATTAGAATATGTCTTTTTTTATTTTGCCTTTTCGGAGGGCTTTAAGGGCTTTTTGTACTTCAAGGACCTCTTTAGGATTCTATTCGAGTGCCACAAATAGTACTTGGGACCGTTTAATGTAATAAAAATTGGTATTCTGTGAATAAGGTTCGATTTGATTCCAATTAAAACTGCGGAACAAGAGGTTAACCCTTGAAGATAATAATTAAAATAAAAATAAGAAATCCTTTATATCGTTTTAATCGGAAATCGGCGGCTAATTTGGACCGTTTCCACCGTTCTACCGTGTCCATGGCATCTATAAGATATAGTGATCCGATTTGGATGAAATTTAAAATTTATAGCTATATTTAATATAAAAGACAAATTTACAAAGTTTTAATCCGATATCTTTAAAAACAACACAAATCGCCTAATTTGACCCGATCGTTTTTATGGCAGCTATAAGATAAAGTGGTGGTCCGATTTGGAAGAAATTTTAAATGTATAGTTATTTCAAACGAAATCACCTATTAACGATGTAAGATAAAAGTGACGATGGGATTAACATAAATGGGGTCACCTTTCAAATCTTAAGCAGTTTAAGGTATACAGCTACAGTCGAGTGTGACCGACTGTAAGATACCCGGTACCCAAAGCATTCTGGGTGAAATTAAACAGCACATGAACATGGAAAAAAGAACATTTTCTGACAAATGAAGACAAATGTTGCTAGGAACATGCTGAGCAACACCCAACAAAAACAAATGTTGCTAGGAACGTTTTGAGCAACACGCACGTGCGCGCTCTCTCTCTCTCTCACAGAAACTTTATTCTTTAATAACTTCTATGTTTATCATCCGATTTTACTCAAATTTTCAGAACACGTCCACGATTTCCTAATTATTGGTAAATTGGTAATACAGCCAACCAGTCTGTGTTGCCAAAAGCCCTCATTGCAGTACCACCAGCGAGGCAGATATTTGTCTCTCGGCTTCACCCATCTCAAGCATCTGAAGATGTTACTGTCTTTATTCGAGACAGAACCAAGTCCGATAAAATTAAGGTGGAAAAATTTAAGTTTTCTTATGCTAAGGGTATTTTATTTTTCAAAATAAATGTCCCTGACGAACTCTTTAACATAATAAGCTCAGCCGATTTCTGGCCGCAGTATGTTGTTGTTAAGGAGTACGAAGCCAAGAAAAAGAAAAGACGGCCTGTAGGAATTAGTTTACCTAGGCCAGAGAAAACCGCTGTGCCATCTACGTCGTCCGCTTCAAAAAACTAACCAATTCTCTTCTTCTTTCCTATCAGAATGCAAGAGGCTTACGTAGTAAGCTTCCCAAATTGTATTCTGATAGTCTTTCATTTGCATCCCAGGTGATTGTGCTCACAGAAACCTGGTTAAAGCCGGAGATTCAAAGCTCGGAAGTTTTTCCAGCTGTGTACACAACGTACAGGCTGGATCGGCCTTCCAGGCGAGGGGGCGGTGTCCTCATTGCGGTTGATTCAACCTCACGTCTGAACTATTAACTTTCGAGGAATGCAGCGATGTTGAATTCTTCTGTGTGAAACTATCATTTAATGGTTGTTTTACTTTTATTACATGCTCCTACATTCCTCCCTTGTCGGAACTTCCTACTTTCCGCTATTCAGGCGGTCTCCAATAGACTTTCGGATAGGGAATCGCCGTTTTTTTTGCTCAGTTTTTCAAACTACTTATTCTTCGTCATCCGATTCAAGCCAGACCTATTCATAATCTTTAGTCCTCCCTTCTTTTGGATCTTAAACGTGTCAAGCCGGTTTATTCGCCAGGTCCCGATGGAATACCAGGCGGTGTGCATTTGTATAGTGCCGAGTCCCTGTGCAGTCCCCTTCTAAAATTGTTTACCTTATCCTTAGAAACATCCCAATTTCCCCTTATTTGGAAGGAATCATTCGTGTTTCCTCTCCACAAAAAAGGAAGCAAAGTGGATACTAACAACTATAGAGAAATCTCTAAGTTGTCAACCATCCCAAAACTTTTCGAAAACGTAATTACTCCCCATTAGCAGCACCTGTGTAGATTAGTAATTTCTCCATGCCAACATGGATTTATTAAACGAAAATCAACGACTACTAGCCTTCTGAAGCTCACTTCTTTCATTATAAGGGGCTTTTCACAAAATTTGCAGACAGATGTGATCTATACTGATTTCAGTAAAGCATTTGACTCACATGGGTGTTCCTGTCGATCTTCTTAGGTGGATCTCAAGTTATCTGAATGGCAGGACGCAAAAGGTCCTCTTTAAAAACTACTTGTCAAATGTTCTCCGGGTGACCTCTGGTGTCCCGCAAGGGAGCCACCTGGGTCCATTACTTTTCACATTATTTACTAACGATCTGCCCAAAGTCTTGACTAACTCCAGAGCATGATGTAATTACACAAGGTGGACTCGTCGGCAACTGACATCCACTTATTATGTTATAGTGAGGAGGAAAGTAACTGAGTGTCATATTGAGTTCACTCGCACTCAATATGACACTCAGTTTACTATGTTCCTTTCACTCGCACTTATTGCAAGCGGCAATATGATTGTTGATTAACCCTTAGCATGTCCGTAGGCTTTAAATATGCCACTTATAATAAAAAGACGAGATTTTTTTTAAAGTTTGATTTTTAATAATTTAGCGTTACCAATTAAGCGCTGTTTTTGGTTCCTAACACAAATTTTTTTGTTCAGGTACTTTACTCTAAAATATATTCTTATTCTAAAGTAAACCGAAATAACAAGTTTATCCAGCTCTACATTTTGTGCTGCTATAACTAATTTTTCTTTTAAATTGTTAGTTATTTTAAAATTTTCTTTTGTATATTGTGAACAAATTATTTCCAGCTCTTTGAGCTTATTTTTAAATTGATCTAAGGGTTTTATAAGGCAATATTTCATATTGCGTGCACGCTTAAGGGTTAATGACAATTAAGGAAAAAATTCGTCCGCACACAACCTTGTAGTTCAACAAGCAAACGTGCACTGAAATAAATTGATACTTCGTAAAACTTCGGGTGCCGACGAGACCACCTTGTGTAATTACATCATCCTCCAGAGTACTCATGTACGTTGACGACAAACAGATCTTAATAACTTTCAAACATGGTGCAATGTAAACTTATTAAACCTAAATGGCTCCAAATGCAAGCTGATGACATTCTCACGTGTCTCTCCCATGCTTGCGACTTTTACGCTGAACTGCTGCTCTTTGGAAAGGATCACTCTAGTTGACGATTCGGGTATCCGCCTAGATCCTAAGCTGGAGTTTATTGATCATATTATTTTTACTTTCGCTCTTCGTGGCTTAAACTGGGATGCAAACCTTAGGTTGCCCTCTTTTTCAAGTAGACTTCTCCTGATTAACCTACCTTCCTTAGCAAACCGTAGAACGATGTTAGGCATTGTCTTTATGTATAATCTGATTCGTGGTGACGTGGAAAGCAGCGATCTATTGGGTCAGTTGAATTTCCACGTACCATGTAGAACCACAAGATCCTACCTGCCTTTAGTTTTGCACCACTGCAGAACATCGTATGAAATGCATGAACCCTTTAGAGTATTATGTGCAAATTATAATGATTTGTACAAAATTACCTCATCTGTAGATAGCCTTCCTAAACTAAAAACATTAATCCTAACCCACTTAGTACACATGAAAGATAGCAATCGAGCTGCCTGATAGTAGTTTATATTTCCTCGCATTCTTTTACCTATACTTTTCTTTCGCGCCTATTAACACCTAACCCTAACAGGCACGTGCTTGGTTTCAAAGGGCCACTTGAGTGTACTGACCGTAGTGCATCATCAACGTCCAACAGGAAAAAAAAAATAAATAAATACAAAAAAATTAAGTCTATCTATTTACTTTACGCCGAAAATCACGCATATGGTTATATACCGTTTTTTATGATTTTCGGGGTGGAAGTGGGCGTAGCCAAATTTTTAAACAAACTTGATCTGCGTGCAACAGATTACACTGTTGTCACCAAATTTGGTAACTCTAGTTCTTATAGTCTCTGAGATCTGTTGTTTCACACGGACAGACAGACGGACAAACGGACATGGCTAGATCGACTCGGCTGGTGACGCTGATCAAGAATATATATACTTTATAGGGTCGGAGATTTCTCCTTCTCCTTAAATAACACACTTATCAATTTGATACGAAGTGATTTTTTTGTGTACTATAACTCTATATTAACACTTTTGATTTAATATGAACAAAAATAAAAAAAAATTAAATTTTTCATACGTAAATCAAGACTCGCTTATATGCCTAGATCACACACAGATCTTATTGTACAGCGGGGTTGTTCAGACATGTTTCGGTCGATACCACTTCAATCATCATCAGTGAACTTTGCTTTACGAACAACTCCCAACATTAGCGCCTACTTAAACAAGCGCGTCGCTGAATCCAGTCTTGAGAATCGCAGCGGCCATTCTTGCGTTATCAATTTTCGGCTGTTCTAATGTAGGACGGCCAGAAGGGGTAAAATTTGTTTTCTTCTCCTCTCTTGTGTGTGTCTTGATTCTTGCCTAATGTACAAAAATTAAAAAAAAAAAAAAAAATTGAAGAAAATAATAGTGTCTTATTAATCTGAAACGAACCTAATTATTCCCACTTGGTTGAAAAACAATTAAAGAAATCTTTTAACTTTTTACATCCTTCCAGAATCATCCAAAGTAAAAAACAAGTTCAAAACATGGTCGAGTGTGACCGACTCACAGTAGACGGTATGGTATAACACTTCCAATTAAGCCCGAGGCTTGAAACTTTGCACATGTAATATTAGTTTGTAAGAAAATAATAACGCCATGATAACTTTGTTATTTTAAAAAAGATGTAGTTTTTTAATGATTTCAGAATTACGGTTTAAGTTTTAAATGAATCGGATGACAATCATATATCTGCCATAGGAACGATCGAAAAATGATTTAAAAACAATTATATTTTTGTTGCTTTCATCATATTTTCAAATATTCCAAGAGATACAGGGGTGCCTTAGAAAACACTTTCGCTCTAGTTTCGCCTCAATTCCAAAACACCGTGCTCTACACCGGGTATTAGGATTCTATGAAAACATACTTAAAATATTACAAATCTTACTTCTTCATTTAAAAGGTTTAATTTATGAGTAGTCTATCTAATTATTATTTAACATTAAGCAAGTTAAGTTATTAAAATAAGCATTTTAGTATATGCATATCCAAAACACACATTGCATTTCTGCCGATTGATTTCGCTACCAAAACAACACCAAAACAATATGTGCCAGTGCTGCCACCCTGTCTGATTCTGACTTTCGGAGCTCGGGCCACTTTTGCCATCTTATTTATTAAGAATTTTGAGTCATGTTTAAAAGAAACGTGTAAAAATGGCAAACTCTAGCTATTTTTAAAGATATCCAAGTAAAACTTCATATGCGTATTATATTCGGTACCCATAGGGTACAAGGGTATTATAACCAACTGAGAATGTATGTAACAGGCAGACTTTATAATTTTGCAAAATGTAAATGCATCGGCCGCTTAGACAACTGAGCCATTACCTATATTTATTTATTTATTTTTGCATAACAAATATCTGTTAGCATAGCTGTACTCAAATTCTAAACAATAAGGCTTAGAACTATAAACTTAACAAAATTACAATACGGACGACTCAAAAAAACATGTAAATATTATTTGTAATGACCTCAATTGATACATTAGATATTATATAGTTCCCAGCATTGAAATTTTTACATAAAACTCTAAATGGGTCGTGCTGAGCATAATTAGATTTACATACAGGCAAACGTAAAGGACGGAAAGAACGAGTAAATCTTGAAGGGACAGCAATATCAACATTAATTAATAAAAATTTCGAGTCGATGAGACCAAGAAGGAGCTTGTTTACGAAGATCACTCCACTGCAAACTCCGCGATGATGTAGGGACGGAAGGTCGATTAACTTAAGCCTATGCCGGTAACTCGGTAAGAATCTATCAAAATCCCACTTTAAATTTCGAAGGGCAAAGATAAGAAATTGCTTCTGAACAGATTCAATTAGATCTTGCTGTTCCTTGTACTGCGGGCTCTACACACAGGAACAATACTCTAAGATTGGTCGAACTAAGGATACATAGAGAGTTTTTGTAGTATAAGGGTCATAAAATTCTTTGGACCTTCGCTTGATAAATGCTAAGACACCTTTAGCTTTATTTACCATGGTAGTAATGTGGCTCTTAAAACTTAATTTGTGATCGAAAAGAACTCCTAGGTCATTCGATGATTCTATCCGATCAAGTGAATGATTCCCCAAGGAGTAGGAGACAAGATAATTACATTTAGAGTAGTTGGAAGATTTATCGAACACCAACTGAGAAGAGAATTTAAGTCATGTTGAAGGTCATTATGTGAGAGTCGATTTGAGTATGGTAGGCAGATCTTGACAACATCGGCATACATTAAAACAGATGAGAAGGATATCAGTTTTGGAAGGTCGTTAATAAACAAGATAAAGAGCAGTGGGCCAAGGTGACTGCCTTGTGGGACACCGGAAGTGACATTGATAACATTAGAGAGTACATTATTGAACAAATCATGTTAAGTACGGTTTGACAAATAAGAGGCTTTACTTAAGTCTGTGAAGATTACTTCAACTTGCATATGACTTTGTAAACTTTGGTTGATCAGATTAGTGAACCCCAGTAGATTGGTAGTTGTGGATTGCTGTTTAAAAAAGCCATGTTGAGATGGTGACACCAGGCTTCTACATATGTGTTGCAATTGAAGGGTTATCAAAAGCTTCAGTAGCTAGCCGAGAGGTTGGCGATGGCACGATAATTTGCGATAAATTATCTAGAGCCTTTTTTATGGAGAGGAATGATAAAAGACTCATTCCAAATACTTGGGAGAGAGCAATGCTTTAGCGATAGATTAAAAATATAAGTCAAAGGGAGACACAGAACTTGGGCACAGTGCACTATGTTGAATTTGACCCGTTTCCGTGGCCAAAACTCATTTTTCGCGAGTATGCAAATTTCCGTTTTTTCAAAATTACCATGTTAAGAAATGATCAAAATGCTATGTTACATACTTAAAATGTTGACTTAACAGTTTAGTGTTAAAATAACAGCTGTTAAAGTCAGCTGTTGCAAGCTAACAACGCGTGCTGTCTTTAAGGTTAACTTTGCGATGCAATCATTAAATAATCAAATTTAAAATTTATATTAATTCTCCAGGTTAGTACTATGTGTTGATATTAATATGTTGCGTGTTTCGTTCGTGATTTTCTAACAGTTTGTGTATTTAGCAAGTGGTGTCCCCTTGTCACTTTTGGAAAGAAAGTTGAACTTTAAAAAGAGTTTAAAAACTAATTTCAAAATATTTCAGTAAGTGTCTATATACATGTTGTAGAGTTGTCAATTCTGAATTCAGAACTAGTAAGCACATTGTGCGCTTTTTGCGGAAGCAACATCTTAATCAGCACTGCAGATCTGCTAGAAGTGTGGCGTAAGCAAAGGAGCTTTTGTGAGAACCAAAATGCTATATAAACTTTTATTAGTGACAAATCATCTTTATTTAAAAGATAAAGTCCGAAATTTTTCGGCAAATTTATGGCGAAATTGGCAAAAATGCTGTAGGAAGGTGGAAAGGTTCAAAAAGGCAAAAAAAATTGTTTCTTATTGAATAACTTCTATATTTATTATGCGATCTGGACCAAATTTGCAGGACACATTTAAAATAAAACATTCATCCTGTGTTACAAAACTTTATAATTGCTATAAATTTTCGTTTTTTTTTTCCGATTTCTGGGGGCAGAGGGGGGCGTTGACACACCCACTTTTCCAAAATACCTTCCTATAGTCATAACCATAATTATACAAGATACCTGCAGTGAAAAGTCTTGTAAGTTTCAAAAATTTTAATTTTGGGCACGGAAACGGGTCAAATTCAACATAGTGCAGTGCTTAAGGACACAGCTCGGAAAATTCTCAGGGCCAGCAGAGTAGGACATGTCAATAGTTTTTAAACCATGCAGAACATCACTCTCTGCAAAGAAAGGTACGTAGATATCGTTAGCATGAGCTAAACTATAAGGATAGGAAGTAGCAGGATCGTAGGAGACAGAAGCATACGTAGATTGGAAAAATGTAGCAAACAGGTTGGATATGCCCAGCATGGAAGATTCAGATTGGTCGAGGAAACTAAGCGATGGAGGGTAGGCATTAGACTTGCGTTTTGAATTTACGAAATTGTAGAACTATTTTGGATCAGATCGGAAATCGCATTTACATTGTGTAAGATATTGTGAATAAAGTTGAGAAATCAGCGCAAGTAATTGTGATCTTACTGATAAATATTGAGCATAGACATGCGGGGAACCATTTTTCTTGTACTTTTTAAAAAGGCTTTCCTTTTTATTTTTTAGGTAGGACAAGTTTTTGTTGAACCATGGAGGTTTATGGGAAGCAGAAACAGTCAATTCCGGAACAAAAGTGTCAAGTTCGGAGCCAATAGCTGAGTTAAATGCATTTACAGCAAGGTCAATATTAATAAAATTCGTTAAGAACGACCAATCCATTTGTGATAAAGATAAATATAAACCATCAAAGTTAGCTTTACGGAAACATTTGTAACGAGTAGGAAGTGACGAAGTGACAGTATGAACAGAGATACAACATTCAACAGATATTGATAAAGTGGGATGATATGGATCTTCTGGATAAGAACACCGAAACCATAAGCTGAGTGGTCGGTTCGGTATATTGAATAATTATTAACTAAAATTTCCTGATCCGGAACTGAAGATTTTAGTTTCTGTAAGGGCGATAGCATCAAATTCAAACAAGGCACTATTAGAATAAATTTGAGCTAGTTTACCTAGAATACTCCGTGGAACCACGTCTCTGAGCAATAGTCCTGAGGAACGGGATGGGGTGGCTACGCCCATCAGTGGGTTGGGACCGGAGGTACTGGCAGCATTGTTGGACATCATAGTTGATCCGCACTCAACACCATTAGGTGCTGTGGTGCAGATGTTTGACATCATGGTAGGAACAGGAATTGGATGACTGACAGCAGCAGCAACAGGAATCAGATCATTAGCAGCAGCGGCAGCAATAAACGGATGAAAAGCAGGAGCAGCAACAGGATCAGCAATCAGCAGTTGATCAGTAACCATTCCAGGATTTGGATGACCAGCAGCAGCGACAGGAACAACATCAGCAGACGGCAGGAGATCGGTTATCATTCCAGACGCACGAGATGGACAATTAGCAGCCAAAGCACCATCTTTCGCCAAGGGAAGATTAGCAACAGATATTCAATCGGGTAGGCCCTTGTTACTGGGATCAGGAAGATCGTAGGTCGAATTGGTTACGGGGTCAATCGATTCAGAGAATGAGACATCTGGTGAGTTGGCGGAAGGCAAGTGGGAGACAGGAGTAGTGCAAAATTTAATTTCAAGAGATTAGTGTTGGCAATTTTACGTTGGTGGTTCGCTGAAAAGATTAAGGCTATGGGAACAACAGGAAAAATTTGTGACAAAATGAAATTTCTTAAATGCATTATAACTAACGAGCCTGAGGACCCCCTTTGGTGGTTCTTTCCAAATATATATATTTTTTTTTAAACCTTGTTGTTGTTAGTTGAATCTTCTCCTTTACGAGACTTACAATATGTGTATTAATTCTTATATTAATAACCTAACGAACAGTCATATGACTGGCACAAAGTTAAATGTCCCTGATAATTATTGCTGGGTTGGATGGTCGTTTCTATCCAGGCGGGCTCTGCTGGAAACCCGAGTCAAGCCTCTTGCCAGATGACTAAGGTTTTTTATTGTAGGTCGCCTTTTGTTTGTCTATTTCATCTTTTACTGCAAGAATGCCGAGATCCCTGTGGATGTTTAGGTTGCGAATATACCATGGTGCCCCAGTGATAGTTCTCAGGATTTTCGATTGTGCGCGCTGAATGATGTCTATGTTGCTGCTGCTCGCGTTCCCCACAACTGGGAGCCATATGTCCAGATAGGCTTGAGAGTGGAGTTGTAGAGCAGGACCTTGTAGTCCAGACGCAGTGGCGATCGGGCGTTTAAAATCCAGTGGAGGCTGCTGGCTTTTAGTTTTAGATGGAGTTTCTTGCATTCGATGTCTTCGCCAGGTTAGTCGTCTGTCGAGGTGGACGCCGAGATACGTTACTTCGTTGACTTGGGGAATTTGCGTACTATTCAAGAAAATTTTAGAGCATGTTTGCCTGTTGAGGGTAAAAGTTATGTGTTTACATTTTGTTCATTAATTTTAATACGCCAGTCAGATAGCCACTTCTCAACTACCATGAGGTGATTTGCTAACTGTGTTGTTGCTCGGGTTGGGCACCTCGAGCGGCTTAGGATCGCAGTGTCGTCAGCGAACGTGGATGTTGTTAGCCGCTCGTTCGTAGGGATATCCGCTGTGTAAAGGACAAATAGAGTAGGCCCAAGTGCACTTCCTTGTGGAACTCCAGCTTCGATAGTGTAGTCGCCAGATGTTGTTGCGTTGCACCTTACTGCGAAGACTCTGTTGTAGAGATACGACTCAAGTAGCTTATGAGTGTATGTAGGCAAGTGTGTTTTGATTTTATGCATTAGGCCATTTAGCCAGACTCGATCGAAAGCTTGAGATACATCGAGGAATATTGCGCTGCAGTATTCCCGATGCTCGAAGGCTGTGCGTATCTCTGATGTTATTCGGTTGACTTGTTCTATTGTTCCGTGGTTTTGACGGAAGCCAAATTGGTGAGCCGGGATAACGTTGTGTGCTTCCAGATATGGTATTATGCGTGTTAGGCATTTCTCGAACAGTTTGGACAGACACGATAATAGACTTATTGGTCTGTAGGATGACGGGACTGTGTGGTCTTTCCCGGGCTTCGGTATCATTATGATGACAGATTTTTCCATTTCCTTGGGTAGTAGCCGAGACATATAATCCCATTGAAGATTTTACAAATAACCTCTATAGCTGAGTTTGGAAGTTCAATTATCATTTTTGGAGTTATTAAGTCATCGCCCGGAGCCTTTTGGTTTCAGGTTCCCAATGACTTTTGCGATCTCATTTGGCTGAAACAATGTTGGTAGAGACGAAGAATTAGTTTGAATTTGCGGTAGGACAAGTGGACTAGTGGCCGGGTTCGGCTGGAAGACGCTTCGTAGATGTAAAGCAAATGTTTCGGCTCTATCTTCGTCGCTGCGGGCCCAGCAACCTGTTGATTTCCTTATAGGGTGACTGTTTCGATTGGAGAGCTTAGGTTTGGGTGAGCTTTCCACAAAGGATGCCTTGTACTGGTCGGCGAAAGTTTTTCGATGTACCGTAGTTGTGCGTTTTCAGCGTCTTGTTTCAGAGCTCGATTTAGTAGGCGAGTGGCTTCCTTAAAACGTTGTTTTGAAGATGGCGATCTGCTGGTTTGCCAAGCACGTCGTAAACGCCTCTTTCCAAGACAAGCTGTTCAATTTGTTGATTAGTTTTGAATTTGTTGGGCTGTACGTCCTTCCTCTGTGGTGTTGGAAATAGTGGCTGCTGCAGTGAGTACGTCTTCAAGAGCATCAGTAGAGCAGTCGATATCCGCTTCGATGTTGAGCTGTGGGGTTAGTTCAATGTGGGAACTTACATATTTCTTATATTTAAGCCAGTTAGTTCTGTGCGACGTCAGCCTGTGGGGATGATTGATAATTTCTGGGCTTTGAAGAAGTGTTATAAGCACTGGCGAATGGTCTGAGTGAAAGATCCGAAAGCGCTTTGGCACTTATTATGTTGCGTGAAATATTTTTGTCACTGCAAAGTCTATTAAGTCTGGCATCTTTCTGGGGTCTGCTGGCCAATATGGGGCTACCAGGGGAAACATAGTCCAATTTGTTGCTCAAGTTAATGATTGCATTGTATAATTGCCTTCCTTTGGGGGTCACGAGACGCGATCCCAGTGCGTATGCTTGGCATTATAGTCTCCTGCAGCTATAAAGCGATCTCCAAGTGAGTTGTAAAATCCATGAATTGAGCTTCAGAAATTGTAAAGCGAGGCGGGTAGACAGCGGCTATGGAAGGTTGCCGCTGCCTGACTGCACTTTAATAGACGTCGCCTGCAAGTAATTAGTTGAATACCTTTGGTGAAAGTGGTGCTTGATGCGTTCTCTGATAAGGACGCCAGTTCCGCCGTGGGCTTTACCATCTGGATGATCTGTGCGGTAGAAGGCGTAACCTTTATTTGAAAGTTGTATTTGCTTGTGAGGTGCGTCTCTCAAGCAGCATAACGTCGATATGATGTTCATTCAGGAACTGTGTTATTTCAAGTTTATGCCGTGAGACGCCATTGGCGTTCCACATGGTTATTCGTAGACTAGGCATCAGTTATTTGGACTGCTGAGCTACAAGCATCTGCATCACCATGTTCTGGTTTTGAACAAGTGTTTGCATGGTCGTTTTCATGAAGGACATTAATTCCGTCAAACTTTGTTGCAGGGTAAGCATCATTGCCTCCATTGTGCTTTGTGGCTGTCCTAGGGCTTGTTGAACGTTTCCTAGATTCGATTGGAGTGGGTTTTCCATTCCTGTTCGAAGTGCATCGGCGTAGGAGAAGCCCTTCTGAGCATTCAGCGGACCAAATGAAGATCTTGCGGCCTTGGCGAAAATACTTCCGGCGTCGTTTCTGAATTAGTGAACACGTTTCGTGTATTCTGATGGCGAGTTGCTGTCACTCGTCGCATGCGATTTTCAGCTCCTTGTAGACCATACAGCCCCTGTAGTTTGCTGTATGGTTTCCACCGCAGTTTCCACATTTCTTCTTCTGGGGTCTTCTCTGTTGGCAGGGCAGTTTGCGGAATTGTGGAAGTCTCCGCAAACTACACAGACTGAACGTAGTGCAGTACGTCCTGGTATGTCCATACTCCTGGCAATTTGTGCACTGCACTGGGCCGTTTCTTTATGTGGTTTATTTTGGCTTGTTACCGACGGCGTTGTTCTGCGGTCTAAGCTTACGCTTAATTTGGATGTAGCGATCCATGCCGGTCTGTATGGCCGGGGCCGCTTGTTGAACATTGCCGATATTGGCTTTGGAGCTTGCAGTTTTGGTTGTCATTGTATTTGCAGTCGATGACATCGTAGTCGTTACCGCGATACTGGCCGTTGCTGTAGTTGTTGCTGTTGCTTTTACCGCCGTTTCTGTGGTTGCTGTTTTGCTTTTTCCGCCGTCACTGTTGTTGTTGCTGTTGCTTTGCTGCCGTTGCAGAAATATTATTAGTGCTTGTTGTTGGGGTTTTGCACTGAGAACTCCATGATGTAGGCGTAGGAGTGAGAAGAGCGGGTGAGCAAGACCGTGCTCTTTGGCTATCGACCGCCAAACGGTTGCTCTTTGTCGCCGTTTCGATGTTGTCGCGCGTTGAGAAATACGAGAAATAACCGTTACTTGGGCTCACGGAGCTTCTACGCTCTTTCTTTTGTTCGTCGCTCATTGAGCTATTTCGCGTGGCACTTATTTTTATAAAATAATTATGCACTTGTTTTAATCATATCAATAATTTTGTGAGTCGATAACTATTTATATTTTCTGTTTTAGCGTCTTTTCGCTTATCTTGGAATACTCCAGTATTTTAAGCTTTATTTTTGTCTTTAAATCATCCACTTTCTATAATTTTCCCGGAGCTCGCGCGAAACACGTCCGCTCTCTACGGAAGTTGAAAACTTGAATTAAATAGTTTTTTTATTGAACCAAACTATCGAGATTCCTTTTATTCAGATACAATTAATGCCGACTTAAGATGTATAAATATGTGGAAGGCATCTCAAAGAATTGCAGACTTGTTTTGGCTATAAGGGAAAAAAGATTATCGCCAATATCTTTTGTGCAGTCGAAAATGGAACTGTTCGCGCCAAAAGGGCGCTTATTTTCAAGAGCCAGTGTGAAGCGCTAGCGGCTTCGAAATGTCCCGCTTTACGGAGCCTAGCGCTCTCCCACACTCTCTCTCCCTCTCTCTTCCTCCTGACTTCCAGTCCGCAAGAGCTTTCCAAGCCGCTCTCCCAACATATATTTTTGTGACATGTATTGAGTTCTAAGTTTGCGACCAGCCGATGAAGGCGAATAAAGTTCAACACAAAATAATTCTGCACAACTGATCTATTTTTTCTACGTGGGATTTTGGGACCTCGACCATTCTTATTTAGTGAATAATCCGCCCACTCCTCTTCAGGAACAAAGATCAAGGGGAAATAGATATAGGAGACATTGTGAGTTTTACGGATTCAAATCTGCCCAGAAATACGTGGCCAATTGGTAAAGTTATTGAAGTATACTCATCACAAGATGGCCGGATTAGAATCGTAAACGTAAAGACTAAAACCGAGATTTACAAAAGATCTGTTGTTAAGCTTAGTAGGCTTGATGTTATACAGATACAAATGTTAAAGTATTGTGTTAAGAAAACAAAACTTTGGGAGGAGAATGTTACGAACTCAATTTACTTATTTTATTTTAATATTACGATTAATTTGAGCCTATCGAACTTTTTGAAGCTAACGCACTTTGAACATGCAACACTATATATAAGCAGAATTGCAAGGATTCGAAAAAAATATTTTGTGGTATTTTAAGTTCTGCTATACACGAATATATATGGCCACGTTAGAAAAAGTAACAACGCCGACTTGTGAGCGAGATATTGATATATATATAAGTATATATATATACATATACCTCTATGTATTAACAATAAATACATCATTTAAATATCACAAACCATATAGCCACCGGATTCCGGAATGCATTGTGAGGGTGTGGATAATCTACATTACCGGGAACTCAATAACCTGATCTCTATAAATTATTATATTTAATATGAGGAATGAATTTTTATATAGAAAGAATAATGAAAACAAGTTACTGTTCTATGTACCAAATCGAATGGAGGAACACGTGATGTACAAATATCATGACCAGTTAGGTCACATTGGGAGAGATAAAATGTTAGATGCAATTGGTAAAAGCTACTGGTTCCCAGGCATTGAGCTAAAGGTGTGTGATCACATTCAGAATTGTTTGAAGTGTATAGCTTTCTCTCCTAAAGTCGATAAGGGAGATGGAGCGCTGCAGAGTATACCCAAAGGAAATAAGCCTTTTGTTATCATTCATATTGATCATTCATATATGGGACATTCCATATCAACTCGGCCACCCATGTTTTTTTTTCGCTCTGAAAAAAAAAAATGCATACCCACATTTTAAAGTGCTCCATGTCCATATACTGACCCTTAAATATTTTTTCGTTACCATCAATACTTTTCGAGATAATCGCTGTTGAAAAAAAATCATAGTATTGAAATGGTGCACACAATTTGAAAGACAAAAAATACGGTTATCCTTTTTTCAAACATATTTTTCATAAAAAAATACTAGACTAATCTAGGTTTAATATTAAGCGGGTTTTTAATTTTAAAAAACGGGTTTCCATTTTTTTTTGTCTTAGGGCCAGCCGATATTCGCTCAAATTTGTTTTTGCCAGGTAGAGGAAGTTCAGATACATAAGAAACAAAAAATCTTAGAATGGTAAAATTGTGTTTGCTAGGAAAAATTAATTTATTTTCATTGTTTATCCATTAATTACTTTTTGAAAGGGGTATTTTGGTTTTATGATCATCAGGCTATGTACATTTTAGGGTTTTTTCTTTAGGAAAAGTGCGCTTACACTGTCAGAATTTAATCTCCACTTTTTAAAACCGTTATGTACCATAAACTTACATCTAAACATCAAAATACACGCTTAGTCTCCCTAAATAATATGCAGTGTTTTTGAGTCTGATCATATAACCAATTTAATTAACGTAAAATTAACATTTTGGCTTTCGATAATTTCCAGTATTAATTAACGTATAAACTATTATTAAATCAACTTAGAAATATTATTCTCAGCTTTAAGTATTTTTTATTATTAAATAAAAGGGTTCGATGGGAGGAAATTTACAAAAACTTAAGGGCAACATTTTAAAGTCATTATATATAATTTTTTTCAAGTCGCACTTGACTTGAATTGTTAAAAAATGAACAATGTTGCCTATAAAGCTTTTAAAACTATATTTAATTTTATAAAAATTTTCATCGGGTTCGTATGAATACAAACGTGTCCTCTTTTGAATAAAAGGTTGCGTTATTTTATACGGCCAAAACATGTAAAATTTTCTATATTTTCAATAGCCTGTTTTATTTCGTTGAAATACAAAGAGCATTTGGAATTGCTTAATATTATTTGCTCAACCGAAAAGCTTTCCAAAAAGTGAGAATAATTGAGGCACATTTTAATTGATAGGGAAGCAACTATATTTTCCAGCATGAGGTCTTATTTGCATAAGACTTAAGGGTTTTATGCTTTGCCTTGAATGGAAAGGTCCACAGATATTTTAATGGACCAGATTCCATTCTGTAATAGTGGTTGAACAAGTGATGTTAGGCTTAAGTGTATCTTGGAAAAGTGTTGTATATTCTTCATTGTGTATCTTAAATAGTTCTTTTAACACATTTTTGAGTTCTCCGGAGAAAATTCACTCAATGTAAAGTGGTCTGGCAACGCAGAAAGGCTAGCTATCCCAGAAGATCGAACGACGACGAGGACGTAAAGGTAATGCCTAAAGAGAGAGGAACGATGTGGCAAGCCGGAAAAGGGGAATTAAGATTTGGCACAAACAACGGTAAAGGCTTGCCGCGATATTCACCGTACTGCTGTCCACCGCGAACGCGTGGGTCACCAACTTCTTTCACGCAAAGTGCATCCCGGTATTGGACGGGAGTGTTTTAGTATGGGAACAATATGGCCTGGTTAGGCACTCGACTAATTTGTCCGAGTTCTCCAGCATAATTGACTCTACGGTCAGAATGCTTGAGCTGTTTCCACCATCGCACATGAGGAAGCTACTGGAAGTTGACATCAACCATGCCCAAAACATGCTGGATGAATTAACCATACACCGTATGATGGCCAGGAGCTTAGATTTCCTGGGATCAGCAAGCCCGACGCGAATAACCTCTATAGAATTAAAAACGAGAAAGAAAGCTAACTTCGGTAAGCCGAAGTTTGTATACCCTTGCAGTCTGAGATTGGATCATTAAAAATTGATCCATTTTGGTAATGTTAAAAAAAAAATGTCAAATTATGTAAATTTTGTAAATTTTACATTTTACATGTAGAGTTTTACATTTTCATATAAATCGACCGATCCCTTCTATGGCAGCTTTATGATATAGTTGTCCGATCTTAATGAAATTAAAACCGTTATTCTAGAACTATAAAAGAAAACTATGTCTCGAAGTTTATAGAAATTCGTTGAAAATCAGATAAGTTAAATTTTTTTTACAATAATTTCGCCATCATTCCCATGGCAGCTATAGGATATAGTGGTCCGATTTCGGCCGTTCCGACATATTTACTGCGTGCTTATGAAATAAGACTATGCTGAAAATTTCAGCCCGATAGCTCAAAAACTAAAAGCCACTTATTCGAAACACTCCTTGCCAGAAATAGAATGCTCATTTCAGAACTACAAAATTACATGCTCACATGCTAAGAGCAACATTATAAACCCTATTATATTCAATTATAACGACCTAGAAGCCATCTGTGACGAACAGCTTATGGAGGTCCCTTTAGTTAGTCTTAAGGATGTATCTAGAATTACAATTTGTATACCCGGTACCCATAGGGTACAAGGGTATTATAAGTTAGTGCCAATCGAGAATGTATGTAACAGGCAGAAGGGGAAATCTCCGACCCTATAAAGTATATATATTCTTGATCAGCGTCAATAGCCGAGTCGATCTAGCCATGTCCGTCCGTCCGTCCGTCCGTCCGTCCGTCCGTGAAACAACAGATCTCAGAGACTATAAGAGCTAGAGTTACCAAATTTGGTGACAACATTGGAATCTGTTGCACGCAGATCAAGTTTGTTTTAAAATTTTTCCACGACCACTTCCGCCCACGAAAATAGTAAATAAATGTATATAACCTAAAGTCGTAACTTTTGGCTTAAAGTAAATAGATAAAATAAATAAGAAGGCATTGGCGGACGTTTTCTGAAAATTTGAGTAAAATCGGATGATAAACATAGAAGTTATTAAACAATAAAGTTAGTGTGTGCTTCTTCTTATTCTTATGAGCCACAAAGGCAGTAGCGAAAAAAGTGTTGCGTGCTTTCGGGCGCAGTATTAATTCGTAATGCAGCTGCGTACACCTGCAGAATTTGTCTGTTTTGAACATTGCTCAACTTAATTTGCTCAGCTTCATTTGTCAACATTTTGTTTTTTCCATGTCCATGAGCTCTTTAATTTCATGCACAATACTTTGGGTACCGGGTATCTCACAGTCGGTCACACTCGACTGTAGCTTTCTCACTTGTTCAATCTAATATTTTCATCCATGATATAGTTCAGTATCCTAAGGTTAAGCTTATTGGTCCTGATCTTCCCTGTCGCACATTACCACACCATGCTACAACTGGAAGACAACATCGTAGCGGAATGCGATGACGGAATCCTAGCAGTCTCCGATTGCGCTCCTACCAATCTGGCCACATTCTGTAAAAGACGTCTCACGACACCTGCGCCCGGCAATTGCTTGCAGGCGGTGCGGCTACCTGCCGTACGCGGCAATCTGGAACCCCTTACAATCGTGGACGATGGAGTACTAATCGTCAACGATGAACGGACGGGAATTATCATTGATGACGGGCCCACCACAACTATAGAAGGGACCCACCTCATCACCTTCGAGAGGAAGGCAATTATAAATGACTCCATTTACCTGAACCTCAACTACTCTGTGAATAAGAGCCCGGGAACTTCGGCGTCTCCCTTACTTAACATCACGGGACACGACCACATACTAAGTCTTCCTCAATTACAGCGGATAAAAGAGCATAAACCGACGTATCGGCCGGAGGATCCCCGAGGATTTGGATCGCTTTTTTAACATGAATTATTATTTTTATTAACTTAAACTATATTTTTTATATACCACATGTATAGTCCACCCTTATATTGTGCCACCCTTATGGTGCCCGAGAAATGAGCCAGCGGATTGCACCGTTATGGGCCGTGGTTTTGTCTCATTGGTGGGCAGCGATCATACCACTTTTGCATTTTGTGCTTGTTCAGCGATATGCCACGGGCATCCGGCCATGCATGACCTCTTGTTAGTTCCTAAGTTCAGTTCTGTTTAGCATTAAATAATGAGCACAAGAGTACAGCTTATGGGGGGAAAAGACAAGTTATTACCTTTCTATAAAAAATATATAAATATTATTACAAATCTTCTATCTTCTATCTTCTATATATTATATATTATATATATAAAAATGGATTGCTGTTCGTTAGTCTCGCTAAAGCTCGAGAATGGCTGGACCGATTTGGTTAATTTTGGTCTTGAATTATTCGTGGAAGTCCAGGGAAGGTTTAAAAGTAAAAAAAAATATGAGTATGCAGCCAATAGCCATTTTCAACAGCCATTTTCTTTTTCACATACATAACAAAAACGGCTGCTTTGATATTATTGTCAGGTAATTTTCGTCAAACATTTTCTGTCGTTTGTATAAATGGTGAGTCTAGAACAGGGGTCGGCACCCATACACACACAGTTTTTTAGTGCCTATGTATGCGAAGCTAACAGACCCGAATGATACTAACAGACCCGAATGATACTAACAGAACGATTTGCTTCTCTGCTGCTACGAGAACCGAGCAATTGTGTACAGGCTTCTCGGTAGCTTCTCTGTCGCAGCGGCACCTGAACATATATATACGAAGTTGTTTTTACATAGCTCCGAAGTTTGTTATGTTAGCCTAACAGAATCCCGAACAAACACGAAGCGCTTATACTATACATGTGCCGACAGCGCTGCCTGACAAGTTTTCCTATACACTGTGCATACGACGCTGCCGACCCCTGGTCTAGAACTGTTAAAGTTTACTATTACTATATATATGTGCATGTACTTTCCTCATTTTCTCAAGACCAATACGAGCAAATATAGGAAGGCGAACGCGTAGTACAAATGGGGTATGACAAAGACGATCACGGAGTGCAGATGAAGGTAATGCACGAAATAGATCTGTTGACCCCGTACCTGTAGTGAATCACGAATACGTCGTGCTGTTTTGGCTGAAATGATAAATGTACGGATACATTGAAATGATGGACGCAATATGTCCGCGACTCTTCCGCGATACTTCCGCGACTCTTTCGCGATACTTTCGCGATACTTCCGCGATACTTCCGCAATACTTTCGTGATACTTCCGCGATTCTTTCGCGATACTTCCGCGATACTTCCGCGATATTTCCGCGATACTTCCCAGACATCTTCCGCAATACTTTCGCGATACTTTCGAGATACTTTCGCGATACTTCCCGACTCTTCCGCCGCGATACTTTCGCGATACTTTCGAGATACTTTCGCGATACTTCCCCGACTCTTCCGCGACTCTGCCGCGACTCTTCCGCGATTTTTCCGCGATACTTCCCCGACTCTTCCGCTACTCTTCCGCAATTCTTCCGTGATACCTCCGCGACTCGAGGGGAAAAATCCTTTTTTACATATAGTGCCATATCTGATACATAGCATGCGTTGCGAGTTACATCGACATCTACTTATTGTTCTCTGCTCAGTTCATATTATGTGACAAAGCGGTATTGTGTTCACCGTGAAATTGTGAAAAATAATTTAAAAATAAGATATTTGTTTTCTAACATTTCAATTGGAAACCATCAAATCAATCACGTGAATTGTCCAAATTTTTATTCAATTTCAACCAACGGCAGGCATTTGTCTGTAAGGTGGTAAGTTGAACTGTGTAAATTATGTGGACCGTGCATTTGAGGTTAAACTCACCACTCTGTCCATAGCCCAAAATACATAGAGGACGACGTGCGATCATCGGCCGCCGCACAAGACATGCAAGTCAGCAACAATTGTATTCACAGAACTTAGGCGAAGAAAGGCAAAATATAATAAGAGAAAATGTCCTATTGGGACATCGCGTGAGGTCACGAAGATCATTGGCATCATACAATCGCTTGGAATTCCAATATGATCCCACTGCGAACTACAGTGATAATGCAAATTAAAAACTGAGCCAATGACCACTATATGCCGATATTGCAATGCGTTAAAGTTTAAAAGAGAAACGGCTGGATTGTGCTGCGCAAGTGGAAAAGTCAAACTGGATCCATTACTTACACCACCAAAGCCACTAAAACCATTGTTCGATGGAAGTGATCCCGATTCCATCCATTATCTTCAACATATCCTTGAATACAATAACTGCTTTCGCAAGACTTCTTTCGGAGCTAATATCATTCGAGAAGGCGGCTTCATGCTGACTTGCCAGGTAAAAGATACAACACACATAACCAATCACATAACAACTACATATACACCACACACTACACCATCACACGATCAGAAGTTACACCCTATTCTTCAACAAATGATTGTTTGCAATTACAGGTACAAGGACAAATATATCATTTGCATGGTTCAATGGTACCAACACCAGATGAACCGCATCAATTTCAGCAAATAGATTTCATTTCGTCGATGGTGGATCAGCTGAATGTGCGTTGCAATATACAGGGAACATAACAGTTAAACAGACGAAATATTGAACAGTTGCAAACATTTTTTCACGCTAATAATGCTGTGGTTAATATGTTCAAAACAGCATTTGAACGAATGCCATCGGATCGCAGGAATTTGATTGAGGCATCCATTATTAACGGAAATTACGCATATGAAAATGTATGTATTCCTCGAATACCGATGATTCCGACTGATCTACCGTTTGACTTCAGACGATTGCTATTTCCAGTTCGCCTTGCGTTAACAAGTCGCAAGGCAAATCGCTTAGTGTTTGCGGGATAAATTTAGAAAATCATTGTTTCTCACATGGGCCGTTATATGTTGCGTATTCACGAATTGGGAAACCATCCGATTTGTTTGTGTTAACGTCAGACCAAAAAACAAACAAATGTGGTTTACCAAAGAGAACTTCAATGAAACTGATAATTTGCGAACACGTATAACGCTTCGATTCAGTAGTTACTTTGGATTCACCTTCATTCACTTAGAGAAGTTCAACTAAATAACACTTCACTTTTGTAATCAAAATGAATTCATTACTGTTGTGAAATGAAATAAAACTTTTTCTTTCTTTTTAAATACAAAACAAACAAAAAAATGTTTCTTCATCTTTTAATCACCAAACGAAATGTTACTTAAAACACTTTTCCTTTTCAGATATAAATCAAACAAACAAAAAAAATGTTTCTTAATCTTTTAGTCACCAAACGAAATGTTACATAAAACGAAGCCATCTGGTGGCGAAACGGAGTTCGCCGGGTCAGCTAGTTATAAATAAATTTTTTATTATTTCTATAATAACTCTTTTGTTTTAGCAACATTTTAAAGTTAGGTGTTTTATATTATGGGACACTTTTATATTTTTTAAAAAAATTTTAAAATTTTTAGGGTTAGAAACATTATATAGTTGCATTTCTGTTTATAGAAATTCTATTACTAGGCTGAAATGACACATTCAATTTCTAGCATAAATTTATTGTGTTGAACACTGCGAACTTAAAGCACACTAATAGAAAATGATTTGCTCATAATGCTTTATTTTGGCTAGTATTTTCGTTTCTGAGGATTTTAATACAAACAGTAACACCGTTATGTCATATCAAATAAAAATGCTCTATCGAGACGGTAAATTGTCTCACTGACTTTATAAATGACCATTCTCTGCGATGTATCATTGCCAGATTACAAGAAATCTAAGAAAGCTCACTTTCATTATATATGTTAAAATTGCAGTAGATGAAGTTATTTAAATACACTAAAGATAATGGTCCAGCCAGGCAATATCATTATCTCAGTTAATTTCCTATATAGCTATCGCGGATCTTAATTTGCTATTTATACGATTTTCTGTAATATTGCAATTAAGAAAATACCATAATAACCATTTATTTTAAATTGTTTTGAAATCTTAGGTTGGAATATAATAATGATAGATGCTTATATTTATTTAGCATTTTCGCACCATTTTCCCAACTGAAGTCGATCTAGCAATCCAAAAAATTTTCACTGGCGAAAATAGTAAATTGTGACAATAAATTGAGGCTAGAAATTGAATGTGTCATTTCACTTAGCTAGTAACATTTTATACTGTTGACGTTTATACATGCGGTCAGTACTCATGGCCCTTGAAACCAAGTTCGGCTAAGGTTAGGTGTTAATAAACGCAAGAGCATAGGTAAAATAATGCAAGGAAATATAGACTACTATCGTTAAGTGGGTTAAGATTAGTGTTTTTAGTTTAGCAAGGCTATCAACATTAGAGATAATTTTGTACAAATCATTAAAATTTGCACATAATACTCTAAAGGGCTCATGCAATTCATACGATGTTCTGCAATGGGGCAAAACTAAAGGCAGGTAGGTTCTAGTGGTTTTACATTGTACGTGAAAATTTAACTGACCCAATAGATCGCTGCTTTCCACGTCACGGATCAGGTTATAGCATCGTTCTACAGTTTGTGTTGTTGTTTTAGCTTGAGTAATAATGAATAGTTTTATTTAAGGATGTTTTAGTAGAGAATAAGTTTAACACATTGTTGGCGATAGAGATGACAGTAGAGAAGAGCTCTTAGAGAACATATTTATGCGATAACAATACACGCAATATATAAATTAAGTTTAGTATGGGGGTACCTGCAGAAGAGTCACTCGCTGCAGTCCTCAATCAGTAGCCGATGGTCAAAATTTATGTGATCTCTGGAAATAATAATTGTCCAGTTTCCTTCGCAGCAGCTCTCGATTAGCTGCGGGTAGTCGGTTGATTAGCTTCTCATCTTCTGAAGAGTTATGATGATTACGCTGGAAGGGTAACTGCCCTACGTTCGCTGCTGGCCTAGAGGCTCAGTCAGTGTTTAAGTAATAAAAAGTTTTACGGCGGTTGCCGGAGTTACTTCAGAATGAACTTGTGTTCTTTATTCTTTGAATATTGAAAATGAACTGAACTTAAGGAATTGACTTAAAGCTAACAGAAGCTCGCAGCGGCCACGCAAATATGCTGTGTTTGCCGTCTGCGCACGAGCATCCGGCTCATTGCTTGATCAGCAATTTGGCCGGAGCGGTGCAGTTTACGTAAACTATGGTCAACGACTTTGGTTTTGCTGACTACAATTAACTACTCCCCCATCTAAGTTAAGGCCGCCCTCCGCCGATCCCATGCAATCACTTCTCTTATTTGGATCGCGGACTTCTTCGCTTTAGTAAACCGCTGGTAAGTGAGACCAATGCAGATGAGCGCGCAGCATATTGCTCCTGCAATAATTGCTGCGAGATGCGTTTGGTTGCCGTCGATCTCGTCTCTGAACTCCTTGATAAACTCCAAATTCCGTTCACTCAAACGGTGAAGGTACGGGAGGCTGAGAACATCTTGGTTGGCAGTGATGTTCAGTAGGGGGGAACTTGCTGCCCCTGGAGTTCTCTTCTGGGCATTAGCGTGGTTGATAAAGAGGGTTTCATTTATCATGGCCTGTTTGTCGAAAGTGATGAGGTGTGTGCCATGTATCCAAACTTCTGTCCCATTGTCCACTCGAACTTTGGCTGACCTGTCGTTGATGATTACGATTCCTTCGTCCACGTATGTGATTGGGTGCAGGTCGCTCTGTTGTGTTCGGCAATGCGCCACCCAACCTGCATGCAGTTCTTTGGCGCATGAACTCTCTGACGCCAAACGGCAGAATGTGGCTCCCGGTGATACGGAGCAGTTTTTAATGGCGTGAATTTTTTTCGTCGCATTCTGCTATAACGTTGTCTGTTATCTGTAGCATTGTCTCACTATGGATGACTGGAAAAACGGTTATCTTTTTACACGCTAATTTTATTTTTTGAAAATTTTATGATGAAGTGTAAAACGTGAACGGATTGCAGCATTTTTACGGACGAAACAGACAAAATGTCCCTATGGGAGTGTTGGTGGGTTCCTCAAGCCAAACTTATTTTAAGTCTTCGTGATATAAAATATTCGGACTAATAATATTAATTTTGGCAAGGGTTATAGCAAGCATTAAATTCTGTAATTCCATCATCAACATTCTGTTTCTAGCAAGTAGTGTCTCATATAAGTATCCAGTGTCTACTTGTGATTTTTTGGTTGATCTCAGAATTTGATTTACGGTTGAGGTTAGTTGATTAATTTGATTTTGAATCTTAGTGATAATTTGAATTTACCTATTACTTAACTCCACTTATTTCATTTCGGTAAATCTGATTTTTCTAAATCGCCGGCGTCCGGTGTCCCTGCTACGACCTTTAGCATGGATCTAAAGAAATCTACACTCCTAGCTACTCTATGATGAATGCCCAATGACTCCAACAAGTCCTAGAGGTGGGCGGTATCTACGCCTAGAAGCTTCTTCATATGCGATAGTGGAAACATGTCGATCATATTGTTTGTTTCTTCCACCACACGAGCACATTCTGAGAGATTCGCAGTATAAGTGACGAACGCGAACTCCTCCCACGCTAGGATTTGACCGTCAAAGATGGCCTGCGAATAATCAGTAATGTGAGCCGATGCCAAGAATAGGAAGAGATTAAGTATGAGTCCGAACCTGTGGAATTAACCTTTAGCTATTTTTTTACTCATATAGAGGTATCCCACCACCAATAAAATAAACTTAAACCTAAAAGTATGCCAGTGGCAATGGAACTTATAGCTAGTAAGAATATGCGCCAAGTGGCTTAAAAGAGTAATAAAAATGAATAAAAAAAATACATTGCTGATTGTATCATTTGAGGTTGTCCTTGTGGACCTTCCTCCCCTTAAGGAGGACCGTAGTCCCCAGGTCCGTTTCTACAGCTCTCTCCTCGCACAAGGGTGTGAGTTTATTTCCTAGCCTTCTTGAAGACCCTATTCTGCCGAGTCGCATTTTCCCTGTTTCTAAGCGCGTTCTGGGCACTTTTTATTTTTTTGTGGATTTCTATTTGCAAGTCGTTCGAGTCCGCCTGCACAACATCAGCTTGTTTTTTGTCAATGACTGTGTGAATTGATTTGTTGTACTTGGTAGTGGCTAATAAAATTACCTCCATGGTGTCGGTTATGCCTTGGTCGATTTTAATGCATCTAGCAAGTTCCAGTAGAGTGCTGTGAAAGCGTTCTACCTGTCCGTTAGATACGCTGTGTAAGGGTGGTGCATTTGCGATGCTAACTCCAAAGTGGTTAGTCAGGATGGCCGAGATCGTATGCGAATTCAATGACGGTTCATTGTCGCAATATATCGTTTTGGCCTTTTGAAAATAGTTCATTAATTGCAACAGGGCCGGTTTGAGGTCATCAATTGTTCTAGAGGGAATAGGTTGCACGACTGCGAATTTTGAGGACTCATCGGTGCACGTCCGTTGAGAAGATATCAATATGTCACATTTCTCCTGCAAAGGAGGGGATCGGCGACTCGCCGATTTCCTGCTTCTTTGGATGCCTATCGTATTTAGCCCTAGCACAGGTCTTGCAATTTTGGACGATTTCGTTGGCTAGTTTTGTCATTTTAGGAAAGTAATATTCGGCGAGAACTTGCTTTACATTTTCCTGCGCCGACCTGTGAGCCCAGTTGTGCTCGGCGGTGAGGATTTCTCGTCTCTCCGCGTCTGCAAAGATATCGGTCACGCGATTTTTGCAATGCCAAAATTTTGTGGCTGAAAATTGGCGAACCAGTTCGTCCTGTACCATTGCCAGCGTGTGCAAATCGCAATGTATGGCGTTTACGCCTTTAGGCACGATTATGTCTGCAAGTTCATCAAGTAATGACTCCTGCAGGAGAAGTTAATCGAATGCCGTCTCTTGTTTCCAAAGAGGGCAAAGGTGCGTTTTAACAGGAAACGTGCCTCCTCCAGAGTTATCTGATTCTGGAAGCAGTTCAACGGCTTATCCGTTGTTTCTATAGTGTGGGTCAGGGAGAGTTCGCTGTGTATAGTTGCTGCTCACGATTCAGCTTTTGTTCCTCCGTGACATTAAGTTGCTGCCGTGAAAGTGCATCGGCAGCAAGATTTTCTTTACCGGGTTTGTAATAAATACGAGCCCCGGACTCGTCAATGCACGCCTTCCACCTTTTAATTTTTGCATTCGGATTGGATTCCGCTACTGCAAAGGTTAATGACTGGTGGTTGGTGAAGATATTTGTATCTTTGACGGCGTATAAATAGTGCCGCAGCTTGGCCAGTGCCCAAATTATGGCTAACATTTCCCTATCGTTGGTGGCGTAGTTAACCTCCCTGTCCTTCAATGTCCTTGAGATCATTGTTATTGGGCGTCCCTCTTGGGACAATACTGCGCCAATGCCATAGGCCGAGGCATCTGTCGTTAGATCAAATGCCTTCTTGAAGTCGGGGTATCTTAGCATCACGTCATCGGATGCAAAGATATTTCGTAGTTTCTGGAACGCTTGTTGTTGCGCTTCAGAAAACTGAACCGGAATGTTTCGTGACCTGTGTCTACTAACTGTTCCGTTTTCCCCTTTCAAGATGTCTGATACAGGCTTCGCTATTGTTGCGAAGTCCTTAATAAAACATCGGTGAAAGCTGGCTAGGCCTAGAAATGATCGTACCTCAAAAACATTTTTGGGTTCCGGAAATTCTTTTATGGCCTTTCTTCTCTGGGTCTGTTGAAGCACCGTTACAAGTGACTATAAACCCAAGGAAGCTCACACTTTTCTTAAAAAAGCTGGATTTTTCTACCGATAATCTCATGTTCGCATCGTACAGGCTTTTAAGAACCCAATCTACGTGCTTGATTTGAGAGTTTTCATCTTCCGAGAATATGATTACGTCGTCAACGTAAACATAGCAGAACTTGCCGATCTGTTCCCGTAGGATGTCGTCGATGGTCCTCTGAAAAATGCTGCCTGCATTTTTGAGGCCGAACGGTAGTCTGCGGAATTCGTATTTCCCCCCATTTACTGAGAAAGAAGTTTTTTCCCCTTCGCGTTCTGCGAGTATGATTTGGTGATAGCCAGACTTGAGGTCCAGCGTTGAGAAATATTTCGCATTACCTAGTTTGCCTAATATCATGGAAATATTTGGCATGGGATATTTGTCGGACACGGTTCTTTCGTTTAGTTTGCGAAAGTCAATAACTAGGCGCATTTTACGGTTCCCAAGCTCATCCGTCCCTTTCTTATCCACAACCCATATCGGATTGTTGTAAGGGGATACCGACTTCTGAATTATCCCGTTTTTAAGCAGATCTTCAATCTCTATGTTGACGAAATCCGCTGCTCCCATAGGGTACGGGTATAGTTTCGCGTATATGGGCTCCTCACTGACCGTTCTGATGGTAGCTACCACCGACGTATTGTAAGGTAAAGCCTCATTAGGGTCTGCAAAAGCCTTTTTCCTGGCCTTTAGCATTTCTAAAAACGCGTTTTTCGACGATGGTGGTGCATCTGAGCAATTAATATTGGTGAAGTTTACATCAGCGCACGTGTGGAAATCAGTCTGCTCTACTTTGGTTCCCCATTTTAGATGGCCGGAAGCTAGGCAGAGTGACGCCCCTGCCTGTTTTAATAGGTCAAGGCCGATGATTCCATCAAAGGTAGTCAAATCTGGTAGTATGAAGAAGGTAGCCTTAAAATTGAATAATGAGACGAAGCATTTATTCGTGATAGTTGTAACCCCATAAATTGAGTGAATGGTGAATGGGGAATCTACTGGGCGAACGCCTCTCAATCCTTTGTGAGGTCGGATGAAATTTTTTGACGCGCCGGGTCGATAAGGAATTTCATGTCAGTCCCTGCTACTCTTTGTCTGATGACGGGCTGCAGGGATCTTCCCCTAAACAATTTATTACATCTGATTCATATTCTGAGATTGCGTCATCATCAATTTTGGCCGCTGCACTGGAGGCTGCGGCAGCGTATGTTTTTCCGGCCTGATCTGTGCTCTGAGCGACGTGATTAACTCTTTGTCTTTTAATGGGGCCTGGACGGCCGGACGTAGCCGTCTTCCCGTTATGGTAAGCCTGAGCTTGGGTCGGTTGTATGAACTTAGAAAGGGATGGGTCAATCTCCATTGGTTCCTGAGTATTTTTTGCGGCGCAGAATGTACTTTGGCCTATGCGGTTTGCTAAAGTGCGGGTTTTTACCGGCACCATACTGGTGATTTGCCTGCGGGAAGGTCTTGTCTAGTTGACGATCTTGTGGCTTTGGATTTTGCCGACGATCTTTGTCCTCCTGGCTTTTTGAAAACGTTGTTGCGTAAATATATCGTTCGTGGTTCGATTCCACTTCTTGTGCCAGGGCCAAGGCCGATGGCATGTCTCTCGGCTTTGCCGAGAAGAGCACATCTGTGAGGCTGCGTTTGAGGTCTGAAATGAACACCCGTAAGGCGTCCTCGCGGAATTTCTCGCACATAGCTGTTGCCATTGGCTGGTCGTATGACATATTGACTTTGTTTGTCAATAAGGTGAGTTTTTTCTCAACCTCATCGTAATACTGTAGAAGGGTCATGCCACCCTGTCTTAGGGTACCCAATTCTTGTTCAATGACATGCATTGGTCGCTTGTCACTAAACGTGAAGTCGAGACGACTTATTATCGCGTCGAAGTTCAGTACCGTGCCGAATGAGGATAGCACGCCGTTCGCGGGGCCCCTAATCTTGCTTCTAATGATAATAACCGCCTGGTAGTGGCGCGAGCTACCATTATACCGTCTGAAAATGTGGTAAGCGGCCGTGGCCGCCTGCCGCCAGGATACATATGTTTCCTGTGCTCCTTCGAATTCGGGCAAGCATTTTACTGCATCTAGAGGTTCGTTACATTTATTTCAATGGCCGTGTATGTTTTTATTTCTTCGGCCTTTGCTGATGCAGTACTTACTGCGGCCACCCTGCCGGCCAACTCCTCGATTTGTTGCCTTAACTCTTGCTCTCTCAGGTGGTTTTGAGTGGCCTGTTCTGTAAGGGCATTACTAACTGCGGCCTGTATATCGGACCTAAGCTGCTCGGGAGCCATAATGTTTGTAAGGGCGTCCCCCTTGTATTGGGGTGTGTGTTGGGGTTCTCTTGCCCTTCACTCTCGGACTCTGAGTCGCTTGAGTATTGTTCTTTGTTCCTATATTAAAGAAACGGAGCACTCATGGGTAGCTGAATTTAATTACACATAAATCCGTGCGCGTAAGCAAAGCGCTGCACAAACAATAACAAAACCGAAAGAATTTGGGGGTCGTATTTCATTTCAATATGCGGGACAATAAAACACCAAGAACGTATGCAGGGTGACAGAATGTGCGACCGTTGCATAAAATTATATTTAGTACACAGTGAAAAAAAAAAAAAAATACTGAAATGGCAGGCGAAATACCGATGTGCCGTTACACAGAAAGAAAAATTATTATAAATTTATTATTGTGTTAATTAATTTCGCTTTGAAAATTATGGTTTTTATATTTCTTGCAAATCACACTAAGAGAAATAGTTCCTTGTAATAAAAAAAAAGCGAATAAAATGTTTACTGAAGTTATTGGGTAAATTTCCTCCACCGGACACAAAGAAAAATAATCTAACTGTGGCCGTTAAATTAAATACTGAGATTCTTTATTTTTTTTTTAACCACTAGCTGGGCGCCAATTAAGTTTAGTATGGGGGTAGCTGCAGAAGAGTCACTCGCTGCAGTCCTCAATCAGTAGCCGGTTGGCCGATGGTCAAAATTTATGTGATCTCTGGAAATGATAATTGTCCAGCTTCCTTCGCAGCAGCTCTCGATTAGCTGCCGGTAGTCGGTTGATTAGCTTCTCATCTACTCAAGAGTTATGATGATTACGCTGGAAGGGTAACTGCCCTACGTTCGCTGCTGGCCTAGAGGCTCAGTCAGTGTTTAAGTAATAAAAAGTTATACGGCGGTTGCCGGAGTTATTTCAGAATGAACTTGTGTTCTTTATTCTTTGAATATTGAAAATGAACTGAACTTAAGGAATTGACTTAAAGCTAACAGAAGCTCGCAGCGGCCACGCATATATACTGTGTTTGCCGTCTGCGCACGAGCATCCGGCTCATTGCTTGGTCAGCAATTTAGCCGGAGCGGTGCAGTTTACGTAAACTATAGTCAACGACTTTAGTTTCGCTGACCACAGTTAACTTATATAACGTATACGATATGTGGTGCCCAGGGAAGATCAAAGTGCTGCCAATTGTATTTCCAATAGTTTGCTAAGGAAGGTTGGTTAATTAGGAGAAGTCTACTAGAATAAGAGGGCAACCTAAGGTTTGCATCCCAGTTTAAGCCACGAAGAGCGAAAAGAAAATAGCTCTTTTGAACTGACTCAATGCGTTTGCTGTTGACATCCCACTGGGGAATCCAAATTGGGAATCCAAAATTAAAAAAAAAACTCTAGTTTAGGATCTAGGCGGATAGCCGAATCGTCAACTAGAGTGATCCTTTTCAGAGAGCAACAGTTCAGCGTATAAGTCGCAAGCGTGGAAGGGACACGTGAGAATGTCATTATCTGCATTTGGAGCCACTTAGGTTTAATAAGTTTGCACTACACCATTTTTGAGAGTTATTAAGATCTGTTTGTAAATCCCACTGGCTAGCGCCAGCCTTGTATTGCACGCAAAGTTTAACGTCGCCAGCGTATATCAGTACTCTTGAGTTAGTCAAAGAATTGGGCAAGTCGTTTATAAATAGTGTAAAAAGTAAGGGACTCAGGTGGCTCCCTTGCGGGGCACCAGAGGTCACCCGGATAAGATTCGACAAGTTGTTTTTAAAGAGGATAAGTTTAGACCCACCTAGGAAAATCGACAGGAAAACCCATTAAGTCGAGTTTCCTAACAAGAAGGGAGTGATTAACGGAGTCAAATGCTTTACTGAAATCAGTATAGATCACATCTGTCTGAAAATTTTGTGGAAAGCCCCTTATAATGAAAGAAGTGAGCTCCAGAAGGTAAGTAGTCGTTGATCTTTGTTTAATAAATCCATGCTGGCATGTTGAAATTAATGATCTACACAGGTGCTGCAAATGGGGAATAATCATTGATTGCTGTAGTATTTTTAAATGAAAGCGAGGAAGGATGTGTAATAGGCTTATAAAACTTTTTTGAGTCCTGCGCAAACTGAACCCTAACAACGAGTCAAATAGTTTTTATAACACTGCCCTTTAAGCACGGTAAACTTTGACCGAGCCGCTAAATAGCGAGATTGGACAGTTTGAGAGCCGTTACGTTTAAATGATGAATATTGATTGGAATTAATGTTTTTGAGGAGACTCACCCCTTTACTGAACCAGGGAGGCTTATTTGAGATTGACGGATAGTATAACGGAACACATTCGGTAAAAAAGGAGTTCATGGCATTGTAAAAAATATCCATGGCACCCACCATGTCAGTGCACATATAGAGATAGGACCAATCAAAGTCAGATATGAAATTATTCAGCCGCCGAAAATCCGCATTGCGAAAGCAGTGTACTTTCTTAGCTGGCCAATCAGACTTATTCTCCATAGCAGTCCCAATATCGATAGTCACATCGAAAGTTGGATGGTATGGATCTTCGGGTAGCGTCAAGGGCGGGACCCTAGCCAAACTGACTCTTGCCGGATCAGAGACAAAGCAGAGGTCTAGCAAGCGATCTAAGGAATTTCGTACATAATTGACTTGAGACAACGAAATGTCAAACAAGCAATCAATAAAATCGTGACGTGCAGTAGTTAAAAGTGTGTTAGAGGATTAAGTTGTGGACCAAATAGCTCCAGGAATGTTAAAATCACCTAGAACACTTAAATGGTCCCTATCCGAAAGTCTATTGGAGACCGACTGGATAGCGGAAAGGTGGTTCCAATAAATAGGAAGTTCCGACAAGGGAGGAATGTAGGAACATTTAATATATGTAAAACTACCATTAAATGATAGCTTTACACAAAGGAATTCAACATCGTTGCAATCCTCGAAAGTAATAATTCAGACGTGAGGTTGGAGTCAACCGCAATGAGGACCTCGCCCCCTCGCCTGGAAGGCGATCAAGCCTGTACGATGTATACATAGCTGAAACAAGTGGGAAAGCTACAGTCGAGTGTGACCGACTGTAAGATACATAGTACCCAAAGCATTGTGGGTGAAATTAAACAGCACATGAACATGGAAAAAAGGAAATGTTGACAAATACAGACAAATATTGCTAGAAACATGTTGGGCAACTCTCAAAAGCGGCAAATGTTGCTAGGAACATGCTGAGCAACACCCAACAAAGACAAATGTTGCTAGGAACATGCTGAGCAACACGCACGTGCGCTCTCTCTGTCTCTCTCTCTCTTTCTCTCTCTCAGAAACTTTGTTGTTTAATAACTTCTATTTTTATCATCCGATTCAAATCCGACTCAAATTTTCAGAACACGTCCATGATTGCATATTTATTAAGCCTATCTTTTTATTTTACTCCGAAAATCACGCATATGGTTATATACTGTTTTTTATAATTTTCGGGGGCGGAAGTGGGCGTGGCCAAGTTTTAAAACGAACTCGATCTTTGTGCAATAGATTCCAATTTTGTCACTAAATTTGGTAACTCTATCTCTTATAGTCTCTGAGATCTGTTGTCTCACACGGACAGACAGACGGACAGACGGACTGACGGACATGGCTAAATCGACTCGGCTAGTGACGCTGATCAAAAATATATATTCTTTATAGGGTCGGAGATTTCTCCTTCTGCCTGTTACATACATTCTCGGTTGGCACTAACTTATTATACCCTTATACCCTATGGGTACCGGGTATAAAAACTTCGGAGCTAAGGATCTCCGGCTTCAACCCGGTTTCTGTGAACACAATCACCTGGGATGCAAAGGAAACACTATCAGAATACAATTTAGAAAGCTTACTAAGTACGAGGTGTGTTCAAAAAGTATCGCGAATTTTTAATTTTCGCGGGTTACGTATATTCGAATTTCGATTTCTTTGTCAAAAATTGGCTTTTGCTCCACGATAACGCCCCTGCTCACACATCGTTGCTCGAGCGCGACTTTTTGGCCAAAAACAACACACGAATGATGCCGCAGCCACCGTAGTCCCCAGATCTGGCTCCCTGTGACTTTTTCTTGTTCCCTAAACTTAAGAGGCCCATGAAAGAGCGATGTTACGCTACGCTTGACGAGATAAAGACGGCATCGAAGATTGGAAGGAGAAAATACAAAAAAAAATTATTTTTTGAAGTGCTTCGAAGATTGAAAAAACTGTTAGCACAAGTTTATAATATCTCATGGGGATTACTTTGAAGGGGAAAAAATAAATATTCATAAATAAATAAATAATTTTTGAAAAAACACAAAATTCGCGATACTTTTTGAACACACCTTGTATGCCTCTTGCATTTTGATAGGAAATAAGGAGAGTGTTGGTTAGTTTTTTGGAGCGGACATAGCTGGCACAGTGGTTTTGTCCGGCCTGTGTAGACTAATTCCTACAGGCCGTCTCTTCGTTTTCTTAGCTTCGTACTCCTTAACAACAACATACTGAAACCAGAAATCGGCAGAGCATATTATGCTTAAGAGTTCGTCAGGGACATTTATTTTGAAAGAAGAAATTTTCGTAGTAAAAGAAAATTTAAATTGTTCCACCTTAATTTTATCGGACTTGGTTCTGTCTTTTATATAGACAGTAACATCTTCAGATGTTTGAGACGGGTGAATCCGAGAGACAAATATCTGCCTCGTTGGTGGTACTGCAATAAGGGCTTTTGGCAACACAGACTGTATTACCAATTTCGGTCGGTAATCAGAAAATATTTCTATAATGTAAGGTTATTTAATTTTCAGGGTTAGGGTATAAGTTTTTAGAAAAGTGTATTTCTAAAAGTGTATATCAAAAATAAGAAATATTTTTATTTTGGTATACAAAATTCTTTCTGATTTCTATGTCGATTTTAGTTTATGTGATCGTTTCTGGAAGATTTATTTCTTATTTTAAGAAAAAATGTCCTTGTTTTAAGAAAAATATTTCTTGTATTCTATTGAAAATAGGGCGAATATTATTTTGAGTGTACTAATTGGAAGAAAGAAAAGGCTATCTGCTAAGTTATATTTATATAACTCTTAAACTAGGAGACGAGTTTGCGTAGATCGACTCGGCTGTTAATACTGATCAAAAATATATATATATGCATTATAAGGGTCGAATATGTCATAATCATGATAATACCCCCTTCTAGGGTATATAATGTATTTCAAATTTGTTCGTCAACCCGATTTTTATACCCTTGCAGAGGGTATTATAATTTTGCCATGATATTTCCAACGCAGTGAAGGAGGCATCTCCGACCCCATAAAGTATATATATTCTTGATCAGCATGACCAGCCGAGTCGACCTAGCCATGTCCGTCTGTCTGTCTGTCCGTCTGTCTGTCCGTCTGTCTGTCGGTTTCTACGCGAACTAGTCCCTCAGTTTTTAAACTATCGGGCTGAAATTTTCAGCATAGTCTTATTTCTTTAGCACGCAGTATATATGTCGGAACGGCCGAAATCAGACCACTATATCCTATAGCTGCCATAGGAATGATGGCGAAATTTATGTAAAAAAAATTTTAACTTCTCTGTTTTTCAACGAATTTCTATAAACTTCGAGATATAGTCGTTATTTATAGTTCTAGAATTACGGTTTTAATTTCATTAAGATCGGACAACTATATCATATAGCTGCCATAGAAGGGATCAAATTCTACATGTAAAATGTAAAATTTACAAAATTTACATAATTTTACTTTTTTTTTTACATTACCAAAATGGATCGATTTTCAATGATCCAATTGCAGACTGCAAGGGTATACAAACTTCGGTTTACCGAAGTTAGCTTTCTTTCTCGTTATAAATTCTGATAACAAAAATTTTTAAGGTAATCTTTAAATAATGTCAGGCTCTTTTTTTAAATGAACTATTAACATATATGTGTATATCTAAAACATATACAAAAGAAAACAACTAGTACTATCTCTCTTAAAGTGCAATGTCACAGTTTTATTAATATATGCATCATCGACCGCATGGAACGAACGCATAGAGTGGAACCAAAAGCCATTTCTTGTTTTTTGTTTTCGTATAGCATTCTATGACTAGAAGACAGAAAGAATTGGATCAAGAAATGGCACGTAACTTTTTCGTTATAAATTTAATAATACAATGGCAAACAATATTGTTTATTGTTGTTTGTGCAATCAAAACAGAAACAAATATTCATGACATATTAAACACCTACTTAATGCCAACAGACCTTTTCTTAGTGTGTATTAAATGCAAACATGACAACAAAGTTGTAATTGGATTAAAAGCAGTTCATCATATTATGGATTATCACAGGTAAAATGTAGTTAAATGTTTAAGAGTGGACCCTCATTAGATTTACTTACAGAAAAACTATGCAGGATCTAAAGATATCAAATTATCTTTCAAATGAAATACTGACTTTAAAGAGTTTTGTTAAAAAACATTCATTAAAGAGGAGAATCGCAAGGTCAAACAAAAACATCGAGATAAATGGCATATGGACTCCAAATTTTCTGGAAGATTCTAGTGACATGTTAGTTCTAAACGGATCTTCAAAACCCAAATCTTGGTTGCACAGGTATGTGAGACTTATACTATATGGCATGTTCCAGTACTTATCTGAAACAAGTAAAAAAGCTACAGTCGATTGTGACCGACTGTGAGATACCCGGTACCCAAAGTATAGTGCGTGAAATTAAATAGCGTACGGACATGGAAAAAACAAAATGTTGACAAATGAAGACAAATGTTGCCAAAAACATGTTGCGCAAAGTTCAAAAGAGACAATTTCTGCAGCTGTACGCAGCTGCATTACGAAATAATACTGCGCCCGAAAGCATGCAACACATTTTTTCGCTACTGCCTTTGTGGCTCAGAAGGAGAAGAAGAAGCACACAGAAACTTTATTGTTTAATAACTTCCATGTTTATCATCCGATTTTACTCAAATTTTTAGAAAACGTCCGCAAATGCCTACTTATCTATTTTATTTATTTACTTTAAGCCAAAAACTACGACTATAGCTCATATAAAGTTTTTTACGATTTTCGGGGGGGTTCTTATCACCAAATTTGGTAACTCTAGCTCTTATAGCCTCTGAGATCTGTTGTTTCCCACGAACGGCCAAACGGACAGACGAACATGACTAAATCGACTCGGCTGGTAATGCTGATCAAGAATATATATACTTTATGGGGTTGGAGACGCCTCCTTCTGCCTGTTACATACATTCTCGGTTGGCACTGACTTATAATACCCTTGTACCCTATGGGTACCGGGTATACACATTTGATAACATTTTTGGGATTGCCATTTAAAATACACTTGCCGTTTGACATACACTTATATTCTTATTTTTTTGGCAATAATGGCAAATTGCCATTAAATATAAAAAATTAAATATACAAAACAAGTCTCTACATTTGGGTATGAATTTTATATTTTTATATTTATATTTATATTTAAGGTTAGTTGCCCAGAAAAAAACTATTTTTTGTATTGCTTTCCATTTTGTATTTCTTTTAATGTGTATATATAAAATTTGCTACTGTATGATGTCGGATCTTGCATATCGGTCGTTGCTTTATTCTGAAAGAATCAGAAATAAACTATAGAAATATAGAAATTTAAAGACACTGTTTATCACTATTAAAAATATCTCCACCTTACAATGTTTTACTCACAAACAACTAGAAATAGCTAATGCTCAAATACTTAAATAACGACCAAGTCAATTTGATCTTACCTAGAGGTGGTTTTGTACTCTGTTTAAGAGAAATTTTAAAGAACTCAAATTCGTATATTAAAATGTATACTACTTTTGAGAACTTTTATGCTCAACGAAAGTGCAAAATTTACTTCATTTAAGAACAAATATTTTTCCATTTTTTTACAAAAAGTTCCTAGTTTAACAACGAATCATTCTCAATTATTTTACACTAGGTAAAAATATTTCGTAAAATTAAAAGAAGGAGGCTGTAAAAAGCCAGTTTTGGGAGAGGAGCTGGAACTGCCGACTGTAAAGCAAAGGAGAGGATCAGGCAGTGCCGAAAAGGATCAGGCAGTGCCGGCTCAATTTTGGTGCGAGAACTTTTGTTTTCATTTTTATTATTTTTTTTGGTCTCTAAGGGCCGGTTCCTACCCTGTCTGTTAAACTGCCTGACAACTACCAGTCCGGAAAAATTAGTTACCAGATAGTTACCAGGGCAAGCATTCAAGACAGCTGTCCGTCTCTTTTAATTGTTATCGGTTATCGGAAATAATTTTGTTTCCGGGCCGGAAAATATTTTACAGGGAGTCTGGGTCTCGGCTAAGTTAGGAAATACAATGTATTAAGCCGGAAATTTATCTGGCCTCAAAAATTTAACAGGGAGGGTAGGAACCGGCCCTTAGTAAGAAAAAAATAATTAATCTATATTTTTTTTTTAAATCCGTTCTCAAAAAGAGAATGGTACGCATTTGAGAACGCGGATTCTCAACTTCCTTATGTCATAATTCACTCTGTGTGCTTATATATAAAAACACATGTTTTTGCTGCATATGAACAAACAAAAGAAGCACAAAAACACATGTGTACATACCCAGTAAACCAAAAATTCATTATTTATTCAATCCCAAAAGAGAGTTTCGCGAAAATTAAACGGATGACGACCAACGTTTTATCTTTATCTTTATTATTGTACGTTTTTTATCCGCAAACGATAAAAAAATTAATCACTGGTCGCTCAGTTCGTGACTCTGAAAGAGGATCTTTTGCGAGCCCTTTATGATATCTTTGGCGAGGGTACTTTAATATCATTAACAAGCTGAAATAAATATTAAAAGCTATTTAAAATTTTTTTTTTTCTGATATATCACATATTATTTTGTTGTTTTGACAGAACTACTAGAATGTATTAAATATTTTTCTTTACTGCTCAAACTTTATTAAGAGACTAACTGAAAAGTCAAATAAACATTAGAAAAACACAACTCTTACCATTTGCCTGGACCGCGTTTCGAACCCTCTACCAACTGGCTTGCAGACTCCTTAGCATTAACGCCATTTGCCTGCGTACGGGTAACAGGCCTTAGAAGCAATTTGAGGAAACATTCTTCAGAATTATTTATTATTATTATAATATAATTTTTTTATTAATCAAAAAAAGAAAAAGAATATTTAAGAGGTTAAACTAATTTAAATAAAATCAAATTCGTTGCCCATCCCAGGAGTCGAACCGGCCTGCTATTGTAGATCGACAATTGCACAAACCGCTCTTAGCTACGAAATCCGCAAAACTATCGGGAACGGTCTCAAAAACGGGAGAAATATATGTCGCTCGGTTTTTGTTCAGTAAACGCTCGTTTGTAAGTCCGCGTACGAATATTTTGCGATAGGTTCGCTTTTCTATCGTCTGTTGGTCCACTGCAGTGGGTAAATGTAAACAGAGAGAATTATGGCATCCGGAAATTAAGAATCCGGGTTCTCAGATACGTACTATTTTCATTTTGGGAACGGTTTAAATAAGAAGAAGTGGGAAAGCTACAGTCGAGTGTGATCGACTGTGAGATAACCGGTACCCAAAGCATTGTGGGTGAAATTAAATTGCACATGAACATGGAAAACGTAAATGTTGACAAATGAAGACAAATATTGCTATAAACTTGTTGAGCAACACTCAAAAGAGACAAACATTGCTAGGAACATGTTGATCCACACCCAAAAAAACACAAATGTTGCTAGGGACATGTTGCATTGGCACTCTCAACATCTCTCTCTCTCTCTCTCTCTCTCAAAAAGTGCTCAGACACGCGAAATTGTTCCTAAGCAGTGCGATAGAGCGAGAGTGTGAAAGCATACGTACGTAGCTTCAACAAACACAGGAACTTTATTGCTTTATAACAGGGGTCGGCAGATTCGTATACACAGTGTATAGGAAACATTTTCAGGCAGCGCTGTCGGCACATGTATAGTATAAGCGCTTCGTGTTTGTTTGGGATTCTGTTAGGCTGTCGTAACAAGCTTCGGGGCTATGTAAAAACGGCTTCGTATATGTATGTTCGGGTCCCGCTGCGGCAGAGAAGCTACCGAGTAGCCTGTACACAAATGCTCTGTTCTCGTAGCAGCAGAGAAGCAAATCATTCGGGTCCGTTAGTATCATACGGGTCTGTTAATATCATTCGGGTCTGATAGCTTCGCACACATACGCACTAAAAAAGGGTGCCGACTAGACATCTGCATGAAACCACTCACAATATACGTTTCATTGAGTACATTCGACTGAAATGGAATGGAATGAGTGGAATGCAAGAAATGAAACGACGTTGTATGAGTATACGTTACCGTTTTGCTTCATGGCTTGGGACGTTGAACGAAATGAATGAGTAGGAATGAAGCGAAAAATGAAATAACTGTATTTGGTAATGCGTGTTATATTCGAATCAGTCGAGTTGTTGTGTACGAATTCGAATTTTCAGGGACCACCTTCAGTTCGCAAACAGACGCAAGTGCAGACGCAAACATGGACACTTCAATAAAAGAAGCAGACGAATGTGTATCTGTATGTATTTGTAGTCCGCGTTATTTTTATTTTGTTCTTAGTTTGATGTTGTAGTTTTAATTTATATATAGATATAATATTTTGTTAATTTGTTTTTTTCGTGCGTAGATATTAACATGCGTTTAGTATTAACCAACGTGACCTGTCCCTAAGTGTTTTTTGTGTTATATTTTTCAGAGTTAATTAAATTTGTTTGAAAAATCTAGATTGTGCAAAGCGGGATGGATGTCAAAGAGAAGCTTAAAAGTGGCATGTACACCTTGGTTGAAAAGAGAGGCATAAGCGAAGTTTGGAAATTTTTCTCCAAAATTAAAAACCAAAATGGAGAAGAACTAGTCGATCTTGTAGCTTGTAAGACGTGCTACACTGTTTTGAAGTTTGCAGGAAGCACGTCTAACCTGGTCAAACACAAATGTTACGTCGTTAATACCAGTAAATTCCGCAACGATAGTCTAATAGAAGTAAACACAGCAACGAAAGACGAGGGCATAGCTGTTGTAACAGAATGGGTACTTAAGAATTGCCGGCCATTTAAAATTATTTACGACTCTGGCATTAAAAAGTTTGCATCGTTTTTAATAAATGTTGGAGCAACATATGGTGCAAATGTCGACGTTGATAAGCTGTTACCACATCCAACAACCGTTTCCCGAAACATATCAACAATATATTCGTCCCACTTTGGCCCAATAAAAACGGAAATTGAAAGATATAAAGCCTTTGGGTACGCTATAACCAGTGACATATGGACAGACAACTATTTAAAAACTTCATATTTGTCGTGCACTGTACATTATATAAGGGAGGGTGTTTTGGTTGAACGCCTCATGGCCATGAAGTCAATGAAGGGCTCGCCCAGCACAGGTTTGTTAAACCCAACTTTATGTATACAAGTATAAAACCAATTTTTTCTTTATCAAGGTGTCAATATACGGACAAAAATAGAGACAATATTGAAGGATTTTGGATGTGACCTCGATCTTGACAAACCCGTGGTAGTAACTGATCGTGGGTCGAACATGATTAAAGCTTTTTCGGACTCGGAGAAAAATAATTGTGTCAACCACTTGCTAAACAACGCTGTTGAAAAAGCTATTAATGCTATTCCTGAAATGAAAAATATTGTCTCAAGTTGCAGCAAGTTGGTGAAATATTTTAAAAAATCAGGAAATAATTCATCGTTAGGAGTGTCTTTAAAGAGCTTTTGTCCAACTCGGTGGAATACCGTCTACTACTTGCTAAAGTCAATTGAAATCAATTGGGTAGAGCTAACAGATATTTTAAAAGAACAAAATCAAGCCTGCAGAGGTGAGGGCATTAACATTAATTGTTTAGGTCCAATTGTACAATTGCTGGAAGTTTTTGAAAATGTGTCAAAAAAACTTGAAGCTTCTAAACGCCCAACCATTCATCTCATTTTGCCAAATTTAAATAAGCTAAAGAAAGCCTGCCAGATTAAATACTATGACAAAGACATAATTAAAAGCCTGAAGCTTGAACTAAATAGCCAAATTTTAACAACTGTAACTCCAAATTTGTCAAAATACCACAACATAGCCTTGTTCCTTTTCCCCCAAAAAAACAAACTTATTCAATTTACACCCACTGAAAGAGAGAGCATAATTAACGATTGCAAAGTTATTATGAATCACTTTCTCCAAAACAATTGCGAGCTTAACAACAATATAGAATCCCAGTTGGTAGATGATTAATTTGCTGATTACATAGAGGTCCCCCAATGTGAAACAATACAAGACAAGGTGGAACAAGAAATTGCTGGATATATAAATATCAATGTTGCATACACGATGGACTTCTGTGCTTTAGCTTGGTGGCATATGAACAAGCAATTTTTTCCGCTGTTGCACAAGACAAGCTGCAAAATTTTTTGCATTCCACGCGAGAACGCGAGAAATTTAATTACCGAAAAGCGTTCCCAAATAGCCACCAACTCTGATAATATTAACAAAATAATGTTTTTGCATTCAAATTTAAGTTAGGTATATGGAACTCATTTAATTCAGTTTGGCTTTGCTTCAAATTCACTCAACTCATTTTGAGCTTTGTGCATTTGAATATGATTTTTTTGCCACTCATGCAGATGTCTAGTGCCGACCCTGCTTTATAACTTCCATGTTTATCATCCGATTTTACTCAAATTTTCAGAATACGTACTCAATTGCCTACTTATTAATTTTATCTATTTACTTTAAGCCGAAAATCACTCATAGCTAATACATGATATATAATTTTATGATATTCGGGATCGGAAGTGGGCGTGGCTAAATTTTAAGACAACCTTGATCTGCGTGCAATTCCAATTTTTTCACCAAATTTGGTAACTCTAGCTCTTATAGTCTCTGAGATCTGTTGTTTCACACGGACGGACAGACGGACAGACGGACAGACGGAGTATACCCGGTACCCATAGGGTACAAGGGTATTATAAGTTAGTGCCAATCGAGAATGTATGTAACAGGCAGAAGGAGAAATCTCCGACCCTATAAAGTATATATATTCTTGATCAGCGTCACCAGCCGAGTCGATTTAGCCATGTCCGTCTGTCCGTCCGTCTGTCCGTGTGAAACAACAGATCTCAGAGACCATAAGAGCTAGAGTTACCAAATTTGGTGACAACATTGGAATCTGTTGCACGCAGATCAAGTTTGTTTTAAAATTTGGCCACGCCCACTTCCGCCCTTAATAATAATTAAAAACGTAAAATAAGCTATACTCATTATTTTCGGGTTAAAGTTAATAGATACAATGAATGAATAGGCTTGAGCGGACGTTTTCTGAAAATTTCAGTAAAATCGGATGATAAACATGGGAGATATTAGCAATAAGGTTAGAATTTTAAAACACCCCCTAAGGCGCTGCTATTGCAAGTTGAGTAGCCTGTAGCCATCTAGGTCGTGGGTTCGAGCCCCGACAGCGCCAATACTTTTATTGTTTTTTTTCTGTTTTTTGCATTTCTTCCTTTTTCCTTTGTTATTATACCCGGAGAACAACTAGAAAAAATTTTAGAATAAAAAACAAAGAAAATATTTTGGTTTTGTGTGGGATTGAGCTCGTACCAATTTTGCAAAATGTAAATGCATCGGCTGCTTAGACAACTGGGCCATTACATATGTTACATATAAAACGCCATTTTCATACTAAGTATGCTTCGACAACTGTTAACCTAATTTTGGCAGAACTGAAATAAAATTGCCAGAGATTGTCACATCTAATAGCTTATTTTCTTAATGAAAATATGCTTTTATTGTAATAGAGAAGTGTGTGAAAGTGATAGCGATCGACTGTTGACCAAAAAATGGCGCCAAACTACAGAAAAGAACGAGCGTGACCAAGAAATGACAAAAATAACAAAATTCACTTTCATAACCCAACTTTGCCGAACTGATATAAAATGTATTAATTGAATAAAGAGCAGAAAAAATGAATAAGAATCTAAAATAAAATGTAAAAAAATTCTTTGGCATGAGTGGGATTAGAACTCAGAACTTTTTTTGCATAAAAAGACACTGGCCCATCGCTTAGACGCCTGGGCTACGCTCCTCGTTGCGCAATAGACAGCGATTGTTACTTCTAATAGCTTCCACTTTTTCAATAAGAAGGCGATTTGTTTATTGTAATAGAGACGCACAAAAACAAGTGTGTGTGAAAGAGAAAAAAGGTCGACTGTTGACCAAAAAAATTGCGCCAAACTACAGAAAAGAACGAGCGTGACCAAGAAATGACAAAGAATAACCAAATTCACTTTCATAACCAACTTTGCCGAACTGGTATAAAATGTATTAATTGAATAAAGAGCAGAAAAAATGAATAAGAATCTAAAATAAAAATGTAAAAAAATTCTTTGGCATGAGTGGGATTAGAACTCAGAACTTTTTTTGCATAAAAAGACACTGGCCCATCGCTTAGACGCCTGGGCTACGCTCCTCGTTGCGCAATAGACAGCGATTGTTACTTCTAATAGCTTCCACTTTTTCAATAAGAAGGCGATTTGTTTATTGTAATAGAGACGCACAAAAACAAGTGTGTGTGAAAGAGAAAAAAGGTCGACTGTTGACCAAAAAAATTGCGCCAAACTACAGAAAAGAACGAGCTTGACCAAGAAATGACAAAGAATAACAAAATTTACTTTCATAACCAACTTTGCCGAACTGGTATAAAATGTATTAATTGAATAAAGAGCAGAAAAAATGAATAAGAATCTGAAATAAAATGTAAAAAGTTCTTGGCATGGGCGGGTTTAGAACTCAGAACTTTCTTGCATAAAAAACGCTGGCCCATCGCTTAGACGTGTGGGCTATGCTTTATCTTGAGTAACAAACAGCGATTGTTACTTGTCATAGCTTCCACACTTTTCCAATAAGAAGGCGATTTGTTTATTGTAATAGAATGTAATTGTAATAAATGAATAAATGGTTTACCCATTTATTTGCAATGGCCTCCCCGTGGTGTTCCCTGGGTCCCGATTTAATATATGACAAATAATTTATAAAGTCGGGAGCTAATTAGAGCGGCGATTTAATTTTTAATTAAGAAGTATTTAAACCGTCAAACGTTTGGGTACCGGGTGTCTCACAGTCGAGCAGTCTCGACTGTAGCTTTCTTACTTGTTATTCCTCAAACAGTGGACTTGGATGTTTTGAGAAATAAGCGGAATTTTTAAACTCCTTTACTTTATTAAGTGTTTGTTTTAAACCCAAATAAAGGTAAAAATTGTTTATTTATCGGTCCAAGAGAGCTGCCACTTTTTAACCAGGGACTTTTATACCTTTTTTAAATGGTAAAAGTACCATTTAAACAATGAAATTAAACTGGTTTATTTATTAAAACCTTTTATGTCTTTCATGACCATAATTAACGCGCACTTTTTAGTTTTACACGCATTTCGACCAGATTTTTTGGTTCCACCAACAGTACGGCAGCACTGGCAACCAAAACGAAAGTTGTTGTTGCCGACAGCAACTATTTTAGCTGCGAATTCGATGGGGGGTCAGAAATTAATTATTTAAAAAGTAATTACGAACTAGATTTATCCACTGATAGTGTGAAATAAACATCAATAGACCAACGAGTCAACTTTTATTTTTCTTTTTGCAATTACGAAGCTATTTGATGTAGAAAAACGCATCTTTTTCGTTACCGTATGTCTCTTAGGTATTAAATTTAAGCTAAGTTTTTTAAGAAAAATGATTTTGATAGGATACAATAATTGTTATTTATTAATTGTTCATAGATTGCATGTGTGCTTAACTTATCATTTTAATTCAATAGCTATGATTTAGAAGCCTCCAAAGCGAACAGTGGTGCAATAATATGGGTTCTTGCAAAACAAAAAAAAAGGGCAACACATTTGTAATCTTAATGCGCAAAGTCTATGCAAAAAGATCTGACCGTGAGGGGCATGCTGGGTATGTTGCGATCTATGTGAACAAAAAACTGAAAAGTAAATTAATAGGCAAGCAACCATCCTGATTAATTCTAAGAAGCCGATTATGACCTCGAGTTAGCTAAACTCAAATAAGCAAATATTAGGTCATTTTTATTTTTCGTTTTTGTTTTAGACCAAAAACGTACTCTTTCGTTTTTAGGTGCTCCAGTTTTCACAAACTTTTTGCCATCGTTGTGTTACGAAATATTTAACCGTTTTTATTGCTTAAACAGTTGACTTGAATGTTTTGAGAAGTAAACGGAATGTTTAAATGCCCTTACTTTTTTAATTGTTTGTTTTTAAGTTAAATAAATGCAGAAATTGATTATTTATCGGTCCACGAGGGATGCCACTCTTTAAACAAGGACTTTAATACCTTTTTTAAATGGTAAAAGTACCACTAAAACAATGAAATTAAATTGGTTTATTTATTAAAACCTTGTTTTAGCTTCCTTGAACATAATTAATGCGCACTTTTTAATTTTACAAGCTTTTTGACCAGATTGTTTGGTTCCACAAACAGTACGGCAGCACTGGCAACCAAAACGAAAGTTGTCGTTGCCGACGGCAAATATTTTATTTGCGAATTCGAGGTGGGGTCAGAAATTAATTTTTTTAAAAGTAATTACGAACTAGATTGATCCACTGCTGGTGTGAAACAAACATCAATAGAGCAACGAGTCAACTATTATTTTCCTTTTGAACTTTCCAATTAAGAACCGATTTGATGTAGAAAAAGGCATTTACTTTTCATTTCGACAAGACAAACTTGCCCGTTTTTGAAATCGGTAGCACCGATTTCTCGTTTTTATACCCGGTACCCATAGGGTACAAGGGTATTATAAAAGGCAGAAGGGGGTATCTCCGACCCCATAAAGTATATATATATGTTATTCTTGATCAGCATCACCAGCCGAGTCGATTTAGCCCTGTCCGTCTGTCCGTCCGTCCGTCTGTCCGTCTGTCCGTCCGTCCGTCTGTCCGTCCGTGTGAAACAACAGATCTCAGAGACTATAAGAGCTAGAGTTACCAAATTTGGTGACAACATTGGAATCTATTGCATTTGGCCACGCCCACTTCCGCCCCCGTAAATAATAAAAAACGGTATATTTGCTATAGGCGTAATTTTCGACTTAAAGTAAGTAGATGGACTTAATAAGTAGGCATTCGGGGACGTGTTCTGAAAATTTGAGTTAAATCGGATGATAAACATAGAAGTTATTAAACAATAAAGTTTCTGAGAAAGAGAGGGAGAGAGCGCACTGCTTAGGAATAATTTCGCGTGTCTGAGCACTTAGCTTTTGGGTGGCAGTAGCGAAAAAAAGTGTTGCGTGCTTTCGAGCGCAGTATTAATTCGTAATGCAGCTGCGAACAGCTGCAGAATTAGTCTTTTTTGAACGTTGCTCAACATGTTTTTAGTAACATTTGACTTTCTTTGTCAACTTTTTGTTTTTTCATGTCCGTGTGATATTTAATTTCACGGGCAATACTTTGGGTACCGGGTATTTCCAAGTCGGTCACTCGACTGTAGCTTTCTCACTTGTTTGAAAACGAAAACGAGAGAATCTTTTGAAAGTGAAACCCGGAGACTGCCTGATAGACAATAATTAATACAAAAAAAAAAAAAAAAATAAATAAAAAAAAATATATATATATATATAAAAAAAAATAAAATAAAATATTTAAATAACAACGTGTTAAAATTAGGAAAATTGTCTTAGTTGCTAAAGTGGTTAATATAATAATAAGTAAAACAAAATAATAAAATTAAATAAAATGTTAAATATAAGAAAATTGAAACAAAATAAATAGGATAAGTAGGGTTCGATTTTAAGAGTCATGATTTTTTTGTTTTTGTGACTAATGTACTTATTTATAAGGATAACCTTGTAGCACTCGAAAAATAGATAAAATAAAAATTTAAATAAATATTAAAATAAAATCAAAATGAATACAAAAGTACTCTCACCAAAATTAAGACCAAATATTCTTAAATTGAAAAGGTCTTATCTCTACATTGAGTACGTTTGTACTCAAGTTTGAAGTGAAAAGGTGAGAGGAGAAGAAAGGCAAAGTACCTCTTCTCTCCCGTTTTGCATCGGTGTTGCTCCGTCTCGCGTTTTGAATCGCACTTCCTCCGTCTCGCTCTGCTCTCCCGGTTTGTCTATTTTTGGTCTGCCCTTGTCGCACGGGTATGTGTGTATTTCAGTCTTAGACGATATCCTATAATTTGCATGCATGATGCAGTGCTTAGAGTGCTCCAGTCTTTATCTGACGGTAGCGGGTTCGAGCTTTTATAGACTTAACGTAATATTTACATCCATTTTTCTTGATCATGTTAACAAACAGAAGCTATTCCATTTACAGCCGGCAGTGTGGTCGTAATACTCGATTTAAAGTAAATACATAAACTAAATACATATGACTATGCGGTCGTTTTCTGAAAGTTTGAGTAAAATCGGATAGTAAACTAGGGAGTAATCAGGCAATAAGGTGGGAATTTGAAGATAGGGTTTACCAGACGACACCTTATGCTTGTTGCAAAGCTGCATGTAGCCGGGTCGAAGATTCCATCCCAGGCGCAGGTGGAATTTTTCTTACTTCTTTTTCTTCAATATATTTATGTTATTATAATTATTATTTTTTTTTTACCAAAAATTGAATTGAGGAGAACAAGAATTGTAAGCTAAAAAAATAAAAATGAAAAAAAAATAATCATTTTGGTTTTCGTTGGAATTGAACACGGGCCGATTTTGCAATAATGAAGTGCGTCGGCCGCTTAGACAACTGGGTCATTACCGATATTGCATATGAGTCGGCCGATTTTATACTAACTATGCTTCGACAACTGTTGACACAAAAATGGCGCCAAAACTGCAAAAAATATAAGCAAATAACAAAATTTTTCAATTTCGTTGAGAGAAACTTAAGATGGAATTAAAAAAAAAAAATAATAAATTCTTTGGAATGATCGGGAGTTGGACACATTTGCTCTAAAAAGCGAAAAGGAGAGCCATCGCATATTCGGCGCGCGCCTTAAACTAGTATAGGACACCCTGTAAATTTTAGTTTCGACACTCGTCGGAGAATGGAGAAGCATAATACTACAAAATCAAGTATGTAGAATGAAAGGTTAATGAATTCTGCTGATGTTTTTATTACTGATTGCATCTCGCGTTTTCAAATAGCGGTAAAAAAACGCAAAAGTTCGATTTTTGTTTGTTATTCGTCGAGGAATAGGGAAAAATAAATGCAAAAAATCGCGAAAAGGTGGTCGAACACGTTGTGATATTACCAAATTTTTTGACAAGCCGGATAAACATGGTGGAGTCGATATCTCCGCTAGTTTTTATCCAATTGAAATGAGTGATACCTCATTTTGTTGGAAATTTTTTTCGGCAATTGAATACAAAATTAAAAGTTAATTTAACGTTTTTTAATATTATAAACTTAAAAAGTACACACCCTCAGAAATAGACTTAATTGTGTTGCTTTAAATTGTTGTTGAGAACACTTGACTGTAGCTGTCTTAATTGTTCTTTTTAAATATAGAAAAATATTTGTCTGAGTGTTCAGTGGCTCACAGCTTATTTCAAGCAGGTCCAATATAAAACTTTAAAAGACAATAAAAGATGAAAAAAAAGGGATAATAAAGAAATTCTAAGCACTGCTCATTTTTGTGTTCAAAAAAATTAATTATATATTTTAAATAATATTTTTAATTTATACAGAAAAATGTAAGAAAGCTACAGTCAAGTAAGTTCGACTGAGAGAATGTTTGCGTTACATACTAAGAAAAGGAATTCAATGCCATCATGCTGTCCCCTTCTTAGACGCCTTTTCAGCTCTCTATTCTGAAAAATATATATATTTTTTTTTCAAAATGAAATACTGCTCAGGATGACAATCTCTGCAGGAGCTAGGGCTATGGATGTAGCATAGTGGTTTGCGTGGACAGAGCACTTTGCTTATGCAAGATGAGAAGGGGTTCATATCTTCACAAAATTCAAAATAAACTTTTTATACCCCTGGAAGGTATTATAATTTTGACCAGAACCCTTGACCCATTGCGCGACCTACGCAGCCTGCTTTTGCAGCGTTTTAGGGCATGCCTTAAAATTTTAGCCGAAATTCAAAAGATTATAGCTTATTTAACTATTATTTATGTAGCTCTTATAGTCTCTAAGATCTGTTGACTCGTACGGGCGGTCTGACGGAAATGGCTAAGTCGAATCGGCTGGTGATACTGATGAAGAATATTCCTTATGAGGTCGAAAATGCCTCTTTCTGCCTGTTACATACATTGTCCGCGAGCTCGAAGTCCTAATTCCCTTGTACCTAATGGGTTCCGAGTATAAAAACAACGAAAAATTAGGTTACATCTTATTTTAACAAGGCACCATCTTAAAAGTTTTGGTAGTGCTTAGAGACTGTTCCCAGCCAACCATTTTCGGAGCGCTTCAAAGTAGGATCGAATAGGGACTCCCGAAATATCACCTTAATGGACCGTTTTCGGAGCGCTCCGAAGTAGGAGTGAAAAGAGACTCCGAAATAGCACCTTAAAGGAGTTCAGAAGTTGGAGTGAAAAGGGACTCAAAAAAGGCTCCTCTTAGGAGCGTTTAGGGGGCATAATTCGGTATAGTATATATTTAAGGTTTTATCAGCAGGTTCCATGCTTAGTGTGCTCGACTTTGAATCTAAGGGTCGCGTGTTCGAGTTCCAGTCGGAACAATTGTGTTTAATTTATAATATTTACATCCATTTAGGGCCGGTTCCTACCCTCCCTGTTAAATTTTTGAGGCCAGATAAAGTTCCGGCTTAGAAAAAATATCCCTGTTAAATATTTTCCGGCCCGGAAATAAAATTATTTCCGATAACCAAAAACAATAAAAAGAGACGGACGGCTGTTTTGAATACTTGCTTTTGTTTGAATGATTCTACCTATCTTATCGGCGATGGATGAAACAGACATAGAGGTTGCCACTCCTCCACCAGTGCCGATACCTTTCCCGCTTTTCTGCAGCAAACTCTGGTCGGTTTTTCATCTTAAGATGATCTTCCACGGCCGTTGTACTCCTGACTGAGCAGTAAACTTAACAGAAAAAATTTCCAGGCTTCGACTTTAAGGTGTTTTCCGCGAATTTTGTTTCCCGACATTTTTCCAATTTGTATATTTTTCCACCCGAGTGACTGTCACCCAATGACAGTGCTTTACAGCAATAATAGATAAGTAAATGTAAAGTTAAAAGTGCTATGTAATTCTTTCACAGTCAGATAAATTTTGGAAGGGCAGGAAATCAAATTGTTTTTATCTGGTAACACAGCGCACAAGTTTTCATTCATTGACTTCTTCATTAGAACCTTGAAAGAGACAACTATATGTCTTTTTTGGTTCGGGTTTCTTTCGTAATGCGACTACGGTCAGACCAATTTAAAAGGTAAACAATTACAATGATCGGAATTCGCAGTACACAATTTATCCATTTCTGGAGTCCTCATGCAAATACAGAAATCAATATGAAAATGATTTTTACAGCTTTTCTTGTATATAGATTTGGTTAATTCTTAATTAAAAAATTTCACTGCGGAAAAACCATGCCGACGAAAACTGATTTATTTTGATTATTTAACTTGCTTCTGTGCATAGTAGTTACTGAAAATTATGCCAAGCCTTAAGCAAAAACCAATATATTCTGTGAGCCCGTTCTTTTCTAAAAAGACATTAATATACTTTTTAGATACAATTTTATGAATTTGAGACGGTATTTTCTTTCGGACTCATTTTTTGTCTGGTATTTTTTTCGATAGACTTATCGGTTTTATTAAGTAATGAGCAATTAATGCATTAGTCTCTCATTGAAAGTGCCGTATAGTCGTCTTGCTCGCACTTAGGTAAAACCCTATCGTTGCTGTTAGGCCTCTAATGAATACGCCAATTAATGAAGTTTTTAATGCAGTGTCATAATGCTATAATGCTATGACACATTTTTCCGGACAGGTAGTTGTCAGGCAGTTTAACAGGGAGGGAGGAACCGGCCCTTAACAGTAAAATCTTAACTTACATAGCAGTGTCGATTGAAAAAAAATAATTGTAATTATCCCGTTAAAATGAAGAGCTTTTATGTATATGGACTTAAGTTACGGATGGTATGGGCCTGATTTTTGACCGTTTCGTATGGTTCATTTCCTGGGTGTACGGACTCCTTTTTTGAGTACTTTCGGAGTACGTGGGCAATCCCAAAACACTATGGTTAGGTTAGAGAGGAGCTAATAAAAGAGCACTGTTTTGATATAAATTGAAAAGGCCATTTTCTTCCGCAAACATTCTTCTTTCGGACTCTTTTCGGAGCCTCTCTAGGAGGGTTTGAGCTCCACAAAGGGAGTCCTAAGGAAGCACCCTGCGGACTACACTGGTTGGCTGGGTAAATACATTTCCTAATATGATTGACCACTCCCGCTTTAAAGTTGACGAGCGGAAAAGTTCTTATTAGGCCAGTCTTGAACAATATCTGAATTATGTTCTGGGTCATTGTCTTGATAATTTTAGAAATCTTCTTGAATGACCAGTTTTACCACGCTTTCAAGCAAATTTAACTTCAAAATCTCGAAATGTCAATAAACTGACAAACCGAAATTCCCCGAGGAAGGACAGAGAAAAACAGGAAAGAAGCTTACTTCGGTAAGCCGAAGTTTATATATCCTTGCAGCCTGCAATTGGATCATTGATATTCGATCCATTTTTAACATTATAAAATATCAAATTTTGTAAATTTTGTAAATTTTGTAAATTTTGTAAATTTTGTAAATTTTCTAAATTTTCTAAATTTTACATTTTACATGTAGAATCTTACCTTGCATATAAATCGACCGATCGCTTCTATGGCAGATATTTGATATAGTTGTCCGATTTTAATGAAATTAAAACCGTAATTCTAGAACTATAAAAAACAGCTATATCTCAAAACAAATAGAAATTCGTTATATAAAACAGAGAAGTTATAATTTTTGTTTCATTATTTTCCTATCATTCCTATGGCAGCTATAATTTCTAGTGGTTCCGTTCCGACATATATAGTAACTGAAGTAGAAAGAAGACTATCTGGAAAGTTTCATTTAGATAGCTCAAAAACTGAGAGACTAGTTTGCGTAGCAACGGTCAGACAGACGGACAGTCAGACGGACATGGCTAGATCGACTCGGCTGGCGAACCTGATAAAAAATATATATTTTTTATGGGGTCGGAGATGCTTCCTTCACTGCGTTGCAAACTTCTGGACACAATTATAATCCTGCAAGAATATAAAAAGATTTGGTGATGATCGTCAATTAACTCCTGCAGAAGAGTCGTCTCTCGAACGTTACCTTCTGGCCAGACTTCGGTGACGTTGCCAGATATCTGCGCTGCGACAGTATTCCCCCTCCAGTGAATCCGTCACGAATCTTGAGTTCCAAACTGTACCTTTTTTGGTCTCTCGTATGTCCTTAGAAGAGTTGGTTTGGGGTTTTCCGACTCAGAAAACCGGTCATCATTGGCAAGAACCGCTGGCTACCGCAGTCTCTTTTTCGTTGATGCGATGGGTGAAAACTCGATCGTTTTCGCGTTTGACAATCTCATAAGGGCCCGTGTATGGAGGTTTCAGCGACTGTTTAATTGCATCAGTTCGTAAAAATGCATGTGTACAGCATTTTAGGTTGGATGTGATGTGCTGTTGATGTCGGTCGAATTTTCTGCATGTGCTCTCAAAAAGTACTCAAGAAACCCGTAGTAAGGCGAATATGTGCTCCGTATACCATTATTATTATTATTATTATTATGGCCTTTATTGCACCGCGACCAGATGTTAGGTCTTTTGTGCCGGCCTGTAGGATTAAGGTAGAGCCTATTCCTAGGCTTCTGATAAAGGAGAGCACTTTGGCGAGGTCTATCTCTTCCCAAATCCTGTAGGGGATAAGTTCACCTCCTAGTTGTTGAAGTCGACGTTCGATTAGTGAGGGGCATTCACATAGAACATGTTCTGATGTTTCTGGCTCCAGCTCACAGAATCTACATGTGTCGATTTCTGAAAGTTTTAATTTCTTAAGGTGATACCTTAGGTTGCAGTGACCTGTTAGGTAGCCTGTTAGAGTGCGAATCTCACTCTTTTAGATTGATGATGCGTTTGATCGCGACATCTGGGGACGAGGAATTGTTTGGCTTGTCTCAGCCCTGCACTGTCGGTCCAGTGACGACTTATCTCCTTTTCCTCCCATTTCCCTGACCAGTTCCCTTTGTGTCCTTTCGAAAGTCCACAGAATGGTTCAGGGCCGATTAGTGGTGTCATCGCCCCGCGTTTTGCTAGGAGTCTGCCACCTCGTTTCCTATATCTTCATGCCCTGGCACCCAGCCCACCGTTAAGGTGTTTTGGAGGCAAGGGCGTTCAGCTGCTGGAAACAGTTTTCTACTAGTCTGAGGTGATCGAAGATCTCAGCGCTATGAGCGCCGCCTGACTGTCAGAGAAGATAAATCCGTGCGCCTTGCATATTCCTGCGAAGGCATTCACGAGCACAGATTTCTATGGCGTGTATCTCTGCTTGGAAGATGGTTGGGACTTTCCCATGGCTATGGATTTGTTGAACCTTGGTCCGAAAATACCAGCCCCGGTGTCGCCGTTTTCCACTTCGATCCGTCAGTGTACCACGTTTGTGATCCACTGGGCAGAGATATTGATTTTGTTGTCCAGTCGTGTCTGGTGTACAGGACTACAGAGAAGTTTCTGTGGAAAACAAGTTTTGGTTTCTGCTCGTCAGTTATACGCAGAATGGGTTCGTTTATTAGGGGTTCGAGTACCCGTAGATGCCCAGTTAGATCACCACTTTTATATCGGTGATGTTTGAGGCGAAGTGCCCAGGCAGGCCTTTTCAGGGCGATGGGTAGAGGGGAATGCCAGTTATAACCAAGTGCTGCAGTAAGCATGTCCGGATGGCTCCAGTGATGCCTATGCAGACCAGTCGTTGTATTTGCAAGCAGCCGCAGCTGTCTTCTGGGTAGATTTCGTCCACCAAGCAAGAGATGCATAGGTTATGATCGGTTTTACCACAGTGTTATAAGACCAGTAGATCATTTTGGGACTCGCCCCATGTTCTACCGAAAGCCTATTGCAAGCAAAGTATGCTCGAGTGGCTTTGTTAATGGTCTTTTCAAGGTGTGAGTTCCAGTTGAGCTTGGAGTCAAGTATAACTCCCAGGTAGTTAGCTTCAACCGAAAAGTCAATGGTTATCCATTTAGGGATGGTCTTGTCAGTGAGAGAGACCTTTTCCTGGTAAATGGAACTAGAACAGTTTTAGACGGGTTTATGGATAGTCCTTTATCCTGACACCATCTATTGGCTATATTGAGGGCTTGCTGCATGCGGTCCGAGATGGTTTGCTCATGCCAGCCCACTATATAGATGACTAGATCGTCAGCGTAGCCCTGAGTGGGGAACCCTAGGTTGTTGAGCTCAAACAGTAGCTCGTCTATGACCAGAGTCCACAGGAGAGGAGAGAGTAGTACTCTGAGGGCATCCCCTTGTGGCTGTGATTGAGGTCATGGTTCCTCCTAGGTTCACAGTTATGATTCTGGATTTGAGCATTTCCAGAATCCACCTAATAATGGGTGTGGCGACATTTTACGTACAAGAGAGGCACGGATTGCCTCAAGACGTGTTGTCAAAAGCTCCTGAGATGTCTAGAAAGGCACCTAGTGCTATTTGTTGAGAGCCAATGGCCTTTTCAATGACTGTTGTAAGGCAATGGATGGCAGTCTCAGTTGATTTACCAGTTTGGTACGCATATTGGTACTTATGTAGGGAAGATGCTTGAGGTCACTTCCCTGATGTGCTGGTCAATTATCTTTTCCATAGTTTTAAGAAGGAAGGAGCTAAGACTAATTGGTCTATAGGATTTAGGCAGTTGGGAATCTTTCTTCCCTACCTTTGGAATAAACACAACTTTTACTTTAGCCCATTTGCTTGGTATGTGTCCAAGCACGAGACTAGCTCGGAATAGACGGACCAGGGGAGTGCAATTGGTGCAGTCCCCGCTGCAATAGGCATGGATAAATTCCATCTGGTCCAGGGGATTTGTATGGGCTAAAACTTTGTATGGCCCATTGTACGCTATTTTGATGAAACAGTCTAAAGGGCATGTTTCCAATACGTTCTGATAGATGGGGGTTCTTTTCAGCCCCATTGGAGTCTGCCACAATAGCCACGCGCAGGTGTGGGCACTCTCCAATCCCAGAGAGGTAGGTTGGTGCCTCACTTTCTGGAGATGGGTTGCTCCATGGCACGCACCCAGGAAAGTGAGTAGATAGGAGTAGACTACTGTTTCCTTTGGTTGTTTGTGTGGGTTCCATCTGGCTTTTCAGCGTACAGATGCCGTTTGAGTGGTCCTTGAGAGGGCTTTTGTAGCCCGACAGCTCCGGGAGAGTTGAAATCTGCCCGCAGTGTTGGCGCCACTGCAGCCCGTTTTGACCTTCTCAGCCTTTTGTTACAGCGTTAAGGCGGGATTTGTAGGAATCCCAAGTGACCTTCCCTTTCGCCTTATTGAAGAGCCTCTCGCAGCTTGTTTAAGATCGTCAAGGCTCTTGTTCCACCAGGAACAGCCCGACTGATCTTACGAACTTTTTGTTCGCAGCTGACGTGATACGCTGATTCAATGTTTGTATGAAGCACAGTAGCCTCACGCCTAACTCGTCATGGTTAGTATCGGACGGGTGAGCAGTCTCTGGATTGCTCTGTTCAAAACAGAAAGATCCCAGTTTGTGCTTTTGGATTTCTAGTAACTAGGCTACATTGCAAGGCACCTCCTATATCAAATCTGATGTGCTGGTGATCTGATAGTGATCTCATTCGCAACGTGCCAGTTTGAGACAACGGACAACATATTCAGACTGCAGAGAGTTAGGTCGAGGACTTCCTCTAATTGCATTGATAAATGTGGGCTCGCTGCCCTGATTTAGTAAACCTATGTTATTACTCAATTATGTACTCAAGAAGGTACTCACCTCTTTTGTTGATGTTGCTGCTCCCGAGACCGTGTGATGCGCATTGGCATCGCGCTCATCCACCGGAGTCGGTTTTTCTGGCAGCACCTACCAGGGCACAGGTAGCCGCCGGAGGTACATCATCAGTGTCGCCGGGTAGATAGGCTGAGGCCAGCACTCGCTCTCCTGCTCGCTAAGTGGGCAGGGTATTTTAACCCAGACTGCCACCAGGTCCTTCGGTTATGAACTGTGAGGGGAACAAACGTTGATTTTTGTTTATTACCGCGCCGCTCTGGGTCGAGGTTGGCTGTTTGTATTATAGCAGCTTACCAGGATGGGTGCTAAGTCTCAGGATGTCCGGCATTTATCCATGGCTCCTGGATAAACGTTATGTTCATCGTAGTGAACCTCTCGCAAAGGACGCCAGACGCGGCCTTTGCATGGTGGATTCGCTTGAGATTACCTGAGGTGTTCCGGTGTTGGGGAGGTGGGGAGGAGGACGGGACATTAGTCCGTCTCTCTTAGGCCCTGGCCGCCATCTTCCGCTCCGGTTGGTGCGCAGAAGGGCCTCTCCTCAGGTGTGCGCCTCACACTTTTGTTTATGCGCCCTGTTCATAGCGTGATGCGCCCGTGCAGGG
>CM024336.1:28105709-28175708 GCA_014170255.2 Drosophila triauraria
ACGTATTGCTATGCTTGCTATAATGCTATGACACATTTTTCGGACAGGTAGTTGTCAGGCAGTTTAACAGGGAGGGAGGAACCGACCCTTAACAGTAAAATCTTAACATAGCAGTGTCGATTGAAAAAAAATAATTGTAATTATCCCGTTAAAATGAAGAGCTTTTATGTATATGGACTTAAGTTACGGATGGTATGGGCCTGATTTTGACCGTTTCTGTATGGTTCATTTCCTGGGTGTACGGACTCCCTTTTTTGAGTACTTTCGGGTACGTGGGCAATCTAAAACACTATGGTTAGGTTAGAGAGGAGCTAATAAAAGAGCACTGTTTTGATATAAATTGAAAAGGCCATTTTCTTCCGCAAACATTCTTCTTTCGGACTCTTTTCGGAGCCTCTCTAGGAGGGTTTGAGCTCCACATAGGGAGTCCTACAGGAAGCACCCTGCGAACTACACTGGTTGGCTGGGTAAATACATTTCCTAATATGATTGACCACTCCCACTTTAAAGTTGACGAGCGGAAAAGTTCTTATTAGGCCAGTCTTGAACAATATCTGAATTATGTTCTGGGTCATTGTCTTGATAATTTTAGAAATCTTCTTGAATGACCAGTTTTACCACGCTTTCAAGCAAATTTAACTTCAAAATCTCGAAATGTCAATAAACTGACAAACCAGAAATTCCCCGAGGAAGGACAGAGAAAAAAAACAGGAAAAGAAGCTTACTTCGGTAAGCCGAAGTTTATATATCCTTGCAGCCTGCAATTGGATCATTGATATTCGATCCATTTTTTAACATTATAAAAATATCAAATTTTGTAAATTTTGTAAATTTTGTAGAAATTTGTAGAATTTTGTAAATTTTGTAAATTTTCTAAATTTTACATTTTACATGTAGAATCTTACCTTTGCATATAAATCGACCGATCGCTTCTATGGCAGATATTTGATATAGTTGTCCGATTTTAATGATTAAAACCGTAATTCTAGAACTATAAAAACAGCTATATCTCAAAACAAATAGAAATTCGTTATATAAAACAGAGAAGTTATAATTTTTGTTTCATTTATTTTCCTATCATTCCTATGGCAGCTATAATTTCTAGTGGTTCCGTTCCGACATATATAGTAACTGAAGTAGAAGAAGACTATCTGGAAAGTTTCATTTAGATAGCTCAAAACTGAGAGACTAGTTTGCGTAACGGTCAGAACAGACGGACAGTCAGACATGAATCTGAATCGACTCAGCTGGCGAACCTGATAAAATATATATTTTATGGGGTCGGAGATACTTCCTTCACTGCGTTGCAAACTTCTGGACACAATTATAATCCTGCAAGAATATAAAAGATTTGGTGATGATCGTTAGTGCTCCTGCAGAAGAGTCGTCTCTCGAACGTTACCTTCTGGCCAGACTTCGGTGACGTTGCCAGATATGCGCTGCGACAGTATTCCCCTCCAGTGAATCCGTCACGAATCTTGAGTTCAAACTGTACCTTTTGGTCTCTCGTATGTCCTTAGAAGAGAGTTGGTTTGGGGTTTTTCGACTCAGAAAACCGGTCATCATTGGCAGAACCGCTGGCTACCGCAGTCTCTTTTCGTTGATGCGATGGGTGAAAACTCGATCGTTTCGCGTTTGACAATCGCAAGAGGGGCCCGTGTATGGAGGTTTCAGCGACTGTTTAATTGCATCAGTTCGTAAAATGCATGTTGGAGTTGGATGTGATGTGCTGTTGTTGATGTCGGTCGAATTTTCTGCATGTGCTCTCAAAAGTACTCAAGAAAACCCGTAGTAGGCGAATATGTGCTCCGTATACCATTATTATTATTATTATTACTATGGCCTTATTGCACCGCGACCAGATGTTAGGTCTTTTGTGCCGGCCTGTAGGATTAAGGTAGAGCCTCTATTCCTAGGCTTCTGATAAAGGAGAGCACTTTGGCGAGGTCTATCTCTTCCCAAATCCTGTAGGGGGATAAGTTCACCTCCTAGTTGTTGAAGTCGACGTCTGATTAGTGAGGGCATTCACATAGAACATGTTCTGATGTTTCTGGCTCCAGCTCACAGAATCTACATGTGTCGATTTCTGAAAGTTTTAATTTCTTAAGGTGATACCTTAGGTTGCAGTGACCTGTTAGGTAGCCTGTTAGAGTGCGAATCTCACTCTTTTTAGATTGATGATGCGTTTGGATCGCGACATCTGGGGACGAGGAATTGTTTGGCTTGTCTCAGCCCTGCACTGTCGGTCCAGTGACGACTTATCTCCTTTTCCTCCCATTTCCTGACCAGTTCCTTTTGTGTCCTTTCGAAAGTCCACAGAATGGTTCAGGGCCGATTAGTGGTGTCATCGCCCGCGTTTTGCTAGGAGTCTGCCACCTCGTTTCCTATATGGCCTTCATGCCTGGCACCCAGCCCACCGTTAAGGTGTTTTGGAGGCAAGGGCGTTCAGCTGCTGGAAACAGTTTTCTACTAGTCTGGAGGTGATCGTAAGGATCTCAGCGCTATGAGCGCCGCCTGACTGTCAGAAAGATGTAAATCGTGCGCCTTGCATATTCCTGCGAAGGCATTCACGAGCACAGATTTCTATGGCGTGTATCTCTGCTTGGAAGATGGTTGGGGACTTTCCATGGCTATGGATTTGAACCTTGGTCCGAAAATACCAGCCCCGGTGTCGCCGTTTTCCAATTTCGATCCGTCAGTGTACCACGTTTGTGATCCACTGGGCAGAGATATTGATTTTGTTGTCCAGTCGTGTCTGGTGTACAGGACTACAGAGAAGTTTCTGTGGAAAACAAGTTTTGGTTTCTCGTCAGTTATACGCAGAATGGGTTCGTTTATTAGGGGTTCGAGTACCCGTAGATGCCCAGTTAGATCACCACTTTTATATCGGTGATGTTTTGGAGATGCCCCAGGCAGGCCTCCTTTTCAAGGCGATGGGTAGAGGGGAATGCCAGTTATAACTCCAAGTGCTGCAGTGGGGCATGTCCGGATGGCTCCAGTGATGCCTATGCAGACCAGTCGTTGTATTTTGGTAAGTGCAGCACCTGACTTCTGGGTAGATTTCGTCCACCAAGCAAGAGATGCATAGGTTATGATCGGTTTTACCACAGTGTTATAAGACCAGTAGATCATTTTGGGACTCAGGCCCCATGTTCTACCGAAAAGCCTATTGCACGCAAAGTATGCTCGAGTGGCTTTGTTAATGGTCTTTCAAGATGTGAGTTCCAGTTGAGCTTGGAGTCAAGTATAACTCCCAGGTAGTTAGCTTCAACCGAAAAGTCAATGGTTGATCCATTTAGGGATGGTCTTGTCAGGAGAGAGACCTTTTCCTGGTAAATGGAACTAGCACAGTTTTAGACGGGTTTATGGATAGTCCTTTATCCTGACACCATCTATTGGCTATATTGAGGGCTTGCTGCATGCGGTCCGAGATGGTTTGCTCATGCCAGCCCACTATATAGATGACTAGATCGTCAGCGTAGCCCTGAGTGGGGAACCCTAGGTTGTTGAGCTCAAACAGTAGCTCGTCTATGACCAGAGTCCACAGGAAGTACTCCAGGGCATCCCCTTGTGGCTGTGATTGAGGTCATGGTTCCTCCTAGGTCTACAGTTATGATTCTGGATTTGAGCATTTCCAGAATCCACCTAATAATAGGTGTGGCGACATTTTTACGTACAAGAGAGGCACGGATTGCCTCGTAAGACGTGTTGTCAAAAGCTCTGAGATGTCTAGAAAGGCACCTAGTGCTATTTGTTGAGAGCCAATGGCCTTTCAATGACTGTTGTAAGGCAATGGATGGCAGTCTCAGTTGATTTGCCAGTTTGGTACGCATATTGGTACTTATGTAGGGGAAGATGCTTGAGGTTCGCTTCCCTGATGTGCTGGTCAATTATCTTTCCATAGTTTTAAGAAGGAAGGAGCTAAGACTAATTGGTCTATACGATTTAGGCAGTTGGGAATCTTTCTTCCCTACCTTTGGAATAAACACAACTTTTACTTTAGCCCATTTGCTTGGTATGTGTCCAAGCACGAGACTAGCTCGGAATAGACGGACCAGGGGAGTGCAAATTGGTGCAGTCCCCGCTGCAATAGGCATGGATAAATTCCATCTGGTCCAGGGGATTTGTATGGGCTAAAACTTTGTATGGCCATTGTACGCTATTTTGATGAAACAGTCTAAAGGGCATGTTTCCAATACGTTCTGATAGATAGGGGGTTCCCTTCTTTCAGCCCCATTGGAGTCTGCCACAATAGCCACGCAGGTGTGGGCACTCTCCAATCTCAGAGAGTAGGTTGGTGCCTCACTTTCTGAGATGGGTTGCTCCATGACCGCACCCAGGGAAAGTGAGTAGATAGGAGTAGACTACTCGTTTCCTTTGGGTTGTTTGTGTGGGTTCCATCTGGCTTTTCAGCGTACAGATGCCGTTTGAGTGGTCTTTGAGGGCTTTTGTAGCCTGACAGCTTCGGGAGAGTTGAAATCCCCGCAGTGTTGGCGCCACGTAGCCCGTTTTGACCTTCTCAGCTCTTTGTTATACAGCGTTAAGGCGGATTTGTAGGAATCCCAAGTGACCTTCCCTTTTCTCGCCTTATTGAAGAGCCTTCGCGCAGTTTGTTTAAGATCGTCAAGGCTCTTGTTCCACCAGGAACAGCCCGACTGATCTTACGAACTTTTTGTTCGCAACTGACGTGATATGCTGATTCAATGTTTGTATGAAGCACAGTAGCCTCACGCTCTAACTCGTCTATGGTTAGTATCGGACGGGTGGAGCAGTCTCTGGATTGCTCAAGTTCAAAACAGAAAAGATCCCAGTTTGTGTTTTGGGATTTCTAGTAACTAGGCTACATTGCAAGGCACCTCCTATATCAAATCTGATGTGCTGGTGATCTGACATAGTGATCTCATTCGCAACGTGCCAGTTTGAGACAGCGGACAACATATTCAGACTGCAGAGAGTTAGGTCGAGGACTTCCTCTCTAATTGCATTGATAAATGTGGGCTCGCTGCCCTGATTTAGTAAACCTATGTTATTACTAATTATGTACTCAAGAAGGTACTCACCTCTTTTGTTGATGTTGCTGCTCCCCAGACCGTGTGATGCGCATTGGCATCGCAAGCAATTATCCACCGGAGTCGGTTTCTCTGGCAGTACTCTACCAGGCACAGGTAGCCGCCGGAGGTACATCATCAGTGTCGCCGGGTAGATAGGCAGAGGCCAGCACTGCCTCCTGCTCGCCATGGGCAGTGGTATTTTAACCCAGACGCCACCAGGTCTTCAGTTATGAACTGTGAGAGGAACAAACGTTAGATTTTGTTTATTAACAAGGCCGCTCTGGGTCGAGGTTGGCCGTTTGCATATAGCAGCTTACCAGATGGGGTGCTAAGCCCCAGGACACGTCCGGCATTTATCCATGGCTCCTGGATAAATGCTATGTCCATCGTAGCAAACCTCTCGCAAAGGACGTCAGACGCGGCCTTTGCATGGTGGAAGGTTCGCTTGAGACATCTGAGGTGTCTCCGGGTGGGGGGAGTGGGGAGGAGGACGGGACATTAGTCCGCCCTCTTGCGGCCCCTGGCCGCCATCTTCCGGCCTCGGTTGGTGCAGAAGGGCCTCCTCCTCAGGTGTGCGCCTCACACCCTTGTTTATGCGCCCTGTTCCGCGCGTGATGCGCCCGATGCAGGGAGGGCGCATAATTTTCCTCGATGGCATGGGCTCTTGGGCAACTTTGGTGCCGCTAGCCTCTGTGCCTGCGTGGGATGTGCCATCAGCGGCATTCTTTGTTGTTGACGCAGCCATGCCCTTTGTTGCCTTGGAGCAGGTGGGTTCTCCGCTGCGAGCAGGAGCCACCGTGCGTCTTTGGCTGTGCGCTGGCCTTTGGCTTAAGTGTAGCCGTGCCCCACGCAAAGGACAATTGGTACGACAGCGACTTCAGTCGATTTGCCGAAACTGGGTCCAGCGCAATCGTGATGATGGCCATGTTCTGCCTCATCTCACGGTGGAAGACGCGCCAGTCTCCACTCGCAGGCCGCTGTTCTGGCCCTCGACGAGCTTCAGGATCTCGTCCGTCTTCATTTCCGCGTTTGGAAGCGGAAAGTACCAATGAAGAACAGCGGCACGTGGAGCCTTCCGTATACCATCTCTGCTGCGAATGCTTTAATAGCAGCACTGTTGGCAGTAACTGTGGCCATGGTGTTCCCCTGCTACACATCAAGAATGATTTAAAGGATCTGTGCCACCTCTCTACGAGTACATTTGACTGTCGATGGTAGGCCGTCGTATGTATGTGCTTACTCCCAATGAGGTTCGCCAGTTGCTTAAAAATTGCATTGATTGATTCGAATTGAGAGCCTTGATCCGTTGTAATCGTTTTCGGAGTTCCGAATCGCGAAACCCATTGAGTCCAGAACGCATTCGCTATTGTCTCAGCAGTAATGTTTGCGAGTTGCACCGCTTCTGGCTAGCGCGAAAATGGATCTATTAAGGTCAGACAGTAACGCAAATTTTGTTGCGATGGCGTCACAACTATATCTAGTCGGAAGTGGTCGAGTCTACCGCTTGGAACATCAATTTTGTCTGGCGATAAATGGTTGTGCTTGTGAATCTTTGAGCGCTGACAAGGGAGGCAATTTCTGCTCCATTCAAAGGCATCTTTGTTCATTACCGGCCCACAAACTTTTGTCGTGTTTGGCGGACTGTTGCTTGGCCACTGGAATGAGATATGTTGTGAATGTACGAAAAAACTTAATAGCGCAGGGACTTTGGTATGCAAGGACTAACGTTTCCTGTAGATATATCGCTGTAGAGTGATATGTTGTCGTCAAATCGAACTCTCTGAAACTGTAAAGATGTAGTTCCTTGTAAGAGCCGAACTAAATCTGGATCCGATGCTTGTTCTGCTTTAATTTCTGGCAAACTGATTGCTGTTGGCATTGCAATTGAGCACAATCATGAACTGGAGTCTGCGACTGTATTCTTAGATCCTTTTACGTGTACAATAGTCGTAGAGAATTGTGAAATGTAACTCAAATGTCGTATTTGTCGGGGAGATTCTTTTTCTGGTCGCTGTTGAAACGCATACACAAGCGGTTTGTGATCAGTTTTGATGACGAGAATCCGTCCGTCGACGAGGTGTTTGAAGTATCTTATGGTCTCGAATATGTGATGATCGTGCTAGGCATCTGCGATAGTAGTTTATGACGCCTAAAAACCGACCAAGTTGACTGACAGTATTAGTGTGTCATTTATGCGTTCCAAGGGTGGATTAATTCCGAACTCGTTAACTGTGTAGCTGAGGAAAGTTACTTGAGACTGCCCTAGCTGACATTTATTCAGGTTGATGCTTAGTCCATGATGCTGCAGGACCTTCAAAACAGCCCGAAGATGTTCTTTGTGATTGATGGCAGTGCTGCCCATTATTAGTTTGTCGTCGATTTAGCAATAAACGAAGTCCATGCCTCGAAATATGTTGTCCATGAAAGGCTGAAATGTTTGAGTCGCATTTCTTAATCATGCATGTATTGGAACTTGATGAGTCCGAAAGGAGTGCATACGGCTGTTTTTAAATGTCGCTGCCTGCCATGGGAATTTGTTAGTAGGCTTTCACCAAATCTAGCGTTGAAAAAATGTTCTTTTCATGTTGCTCGGTAAAGTCTTAAATGTGAGCGATATGATAACGATCTGGTACTGCTATTGCGTTTAGCTTACGATAATCTCCGCTTTCTCGCTAGCCCCCGTCTTTTTTGGTCACCATGTGGAGTGGGCTAGACCAAGGGCTGTTTGAGGGACGGCATATCTCTTGCTCAATCAGGAATTGCATCTTGTTTTTGGCGGTGGCAAGTTTTTTCGAAAACAGCCGCGCCCGCCGGGAAGTGTTTTCGGGTCACCGGACAGCGAGTCCAGGCCCCAGCAGCAGCAGCAGCAGCAACAACAGCCAGCAACCGGATCGTCGGCGTAGCGAAGGCAAGGATAAAGCCAACGTGCGCAACTCACTGCAGGTGAGGCCCAGGGCCGCAGCTTAAACGCCGCGGGTATGTGCGTGGCCGTAGGCAGGGCAACAAAAATAAAGTGCAAAACTAAATAAAACGCTCACAACTACACTTTAAAATATACCCAGACATGTGTGTTGTTAACCGTAGAGGCAGCCGCGGTTAGCCTTACCGCCACCAGAGTCCCATCTGAGTCGCCGCTAGCCAAGCCGAGCTCGCAGCCTGGGAAAACGACCCAGGGAAAATTGCGTGGTTGCGCGCCAAGGGTTACCACCCCGTTCGATGTCTAGGGGTCCTGCCGGGCACTCGACGGGGTTGCCACTAGTCAGCCTCAGGCCCCCAGAGTTGTTGTAGGTGCCAGGATCCGAACCCACGCCTCGCCACCGCCCCAAAGTTTGTCGCCAGTTCAGCCATGAGGGGAAATTTACCATCAACAAAAGTCTGCGTCCTGTCCGTCACTGTATCAAATAAATTCAGTACGGGACTCTGAGCCGCTGATGCTATCTCAGCCTTAGACGCTTCCTTACAAATCAGTATTCGAATTCCAAAGCTCGGATTCTGAGACACTCACGTTTAAATAGGCGCTAATGTTGGTGGGTTGATCGTAGAGCAAGCCACTGATGAGATGATGATGATGATGATTTTGCCTCCAATTTCTGTAGCTATCTTAACGAGGAAAGCGCTTTCATGGATGGATGGATGGAAGTTTAACTCTAGACAACAATGAAGAAAGATGAAATGGCTCAATTTAAAGAACAAATAAATGAAATCACTCAATTTCATTCGAGCTAAAATATTTTACGTAGTGGTGCCGTTGTCTCCTTCAAATGTAACGTCGTTGAAAAATATTAAATATTTAAAATTCTCCTTCTTCCTTTACCCATTTGTTTTTACTTGCAAAGGAACCTCTTTAAATTATACTACTTATATGCATTTATTGAAAATTATGGTATTTTTATTTATCCATCCTTTTAAACGTCTATGTATTTATAAATATTTTTTTATGCTTTTTAAGAGATAATTAGTTTATGTTTTTAGCTGTTAGTAAACTTTAACAATATTTTGCTAAGATATAAAAGTGGCTGCAGCTGGTATTGTGTTGTGATGTAGGATAGCACTTATACAGGGGTCGCTCAAGCCATTAGGCGCTGAGGATAGGAGCTACCATTGGTAGGGTGGGCAAGACCAGAACCTCCGGAACACCAAGGGAGGTCAAGGGTCAAGGTCCCAAAATGGGATGACGTTTTATTTTTAGTAGTCTTTTAATATGTGTTTGTTCTCTCTATTCCCGGTATAAGCTTGTTGTTGCACGCGATTATCTCTTCATCATCATTGACAGGCATTCCGAAATTCGTACAAGACCATCACCCCCATAGCCGACCAGCCGAAAGCCTGACAACTATCTCGCGTGCGCTCGAATCTCGAGCTAACAAATTGCCTGATGTATTTGTCAGTGCAGCTGTTCGTTACAAAGTCGGATTTCGTGTTGTTGAATTTCTTTATTCTTCAAAAGTTAACAAAAATTGACTGTTAACGGTAAAAATATAATAATAATAATAAACTTACCCCCAACCGGGTAGGTAAAGATTTACAAACAGGACGATAAGTACGACATAATATCAGATACATTTAATGACAAGGATGTTTCACATGATAACACATGATAATTTTTCATTATACAACTGGCACAGAATACGAAATGGGTCATGGGAGTCAAAATTTGATCGGCATATCTCCAGGGCGAAACTGTCGAGTGCAGCTGGCAGGAACTGCGAACTTTATATTATGTAGCAACGAAGCAGAGTCGACTTCGCCACTAATTAATTTATACAGGAATATAACGCTGTTACATGTTCAACGGTCTTGCAGTGTCGGCAAGTCCAAAAGCCGCAATCTGCTCGTGTACGAGGGCAGACGAAGATGTTGTTCCCAAAACTAATAGAAGAAATTGCTTCTGCACCGATTCGATGAGTTCTTGATACTTTGCATACTGTACTGAACATACGCATTAGCAGTATTCGAGGAAAGGTCGAACTAGCAAGACATTGAGAAATTTAGTGGTATAGGGATTATTGAACTCTTTAGCCCAACGTTTAATAAACGCTAAAACGCCTCTAGGCTTTCCCACTAAGATACCTATGAGATCGGTAAAATTTAACTTAACACCAAGGTCTGATATACTAGAAATACGCTCAAGGATGTTTGGCCCTAGAAAATAACTCTACACGTGTATATTAGTCCGATAGAAGGACATAATACTGCATTTGGAGTGATTAAAATTAAGCCCGTTATTAACGCACCAAGTTTGAAGACGGATAAGGTCGTTTTGCAATAAAACGTGAGAATTTTTTTTTTAATGTGCATACAAATTTTAACGTCGTCTGCATACATTAAAGTTAAAGATTCCGCAATTACAGAGGGAAAGTCATTGATAAATAAGCCAAAGAGCAGTGGTCCCAAGTGACTACTTTGCGGAACTCCCAAAGTGACGAGAACATTTTTTGAAAGAGACCTGTTAAATATGACTTTTTAGGTGCGGTTAAACAAGTAACATTCGATCCAGCTTACTAGATTATTAGGAAAACCAAGCATAGTTAGCTTTTTTACCAGTAGATCGTGATTTACTAAATCAAACGCTTTGCTAAGGTCAGTAAATACAACGTCCACTTGAAACTTTAGGTAAAAACCGTTTCATTTAAAGGATGTAAATTCTAAGAGGTTGGTTGTTGTGGACCTGGGTTTCATGAAACCATACTGAGAAGGTGACATTAACGAAAAACTTTGATGTTTTAGCTGCGAGGTGATAATTAATTCGAGCACTTTGGGCTTAGCACAGAGCTTAGCGATCTCACGATAATTATTGATGTCCAACCGACTGCCTTTTTTATGAAGTGGTATAATAAAAGATTCTTTTCAGATTTCGTGTAGATAGCTATAATGTAAAGACACTTGACAAATTCTAGCAAGAGGTTTTGACAAGGTAATGGCACCATGTTTCAGAATGCAGCAAGGAATTTGGTCAGGCCCGCGGAATATGATGATTTCACCAGCTGTCCAGAACAACCTTTTCATCTTTAATTGGCATAAATATACTTTTGGAGCTTTTCAGAGAGTATGGGTAAGGTGTGAAACTATTAAACGAATTTGAAGAGAATGTGGTTTGAACGAATTAAAATTGAAAATAAATTAGCGATATCAGCATCACTGCTAGCGACAGAGTTATTGTAATAAAGAGATGGAGGGTTTATCCTTAAATTCGATTTTATATCGGGATAGATAGTTTTGACAGCACTCCGAATTATGTTGAATAAAGTTTGACTTTGCTAGTAAAAAGTTTGAATAGTCAATGTCTGATCTAGAAGTCTTAAATTTTTTTAATTTTTTATGTTCTTCAGATATGTGAGTTGACAAGTAAACCAAGGGGACTTGCATGAAGTCCCCACAGAATTCGAAGACGAAACAGTCTAGAGCTGAATTAAGCAGACTGTAGAAGCGAGTTATCAAAATTGAGGGTTCGGAAGCAGAATCGAGGAAATACCAATCAGATTCTTGGAGGTAGTGATTTAATTCAGCTAAGTTGGTTTTCCTGAATAAGCGAGTGGATCTAGGTCCGTTATCAGCTGGAGGTAATGATAATCTAGATGTTTCGAAAACAATTTCGAGAGTAGGATGATAACGGTCTTTGGGTGTTGCAAGTAGTTCAATCATAGGTTTACATGAGTTGAAAAAATCAGAATCGAAGACGAGATTAAGGAGTTTGCTACTTGAAATAACAACTGAGTTAACTTCAATTAAAGAAAGATCACCAATACCTTGGACGAAATCGTGTGCACTTGTGGGAAGTTAAGTGTTTGAATCGACATCGAAAGCAGATCTGGGATGTTAAAATCACCCAATACAAGGAGGTGATTATTATCTTTAAGACTAGACTCAATGATTTGAATTAAAGATAAGTGTTGCAAGTAGACGCTTGTATCCGATCGTGGTGGGATATACGAGCAAGAAATATACACATAAACATTATATAGAGAAATACGACCGGAAACAACTTCGATATTATCATCCACATTAAGTTTAATAAGATCAGACAGAAGGGTCGATTTAACAGCAATTAGGACACCACCTCCTGTGCGGTTAGAGCGATCACAACGGTAAATACTATAATTGGATGAGACAATTTCGTAATTAGACACTCATGAATTCAAACAACAAGTACGCTTGCATCAAAGGAACACTATTGTATACAACTTATTAAGTTTCCCCAATAAGCTGGTAATTCTTTAGCCATTTTTAGGTTTACTAACAATTTCATAACCAATTACGTCAGGCCAAATAGAAGGATCAAGAGCTCTATCAAATCTATCTTGTATTATAAGGGGCTTTCCACAAAATTTGCAGACAGATATGATCTAAACTGATTTCAGTAAAGCATTTGACTCCGTTAATCACTCCCTTCTTGTTGGGAAACTCGACTTAATGGGTATTTCCGTCGACGCAGAAGGTCCTCTTTAAAAAAAACTAGTCGAATGTTCTCCGGGTGACCTCTGGTGTCCCGCAAGGTAGCCACCTGGGTCCCTTACTTATTACATTATTTATAAACGACCTGCCCAAAGTCTTGACTAACTCCAGAGTACTCAAGTACGCTGACGACGTTTAACTTTGCGTATAATACAAGGACCGCGCCTGCCAGTCGGATTTACAAACATATCTTAATAACTTTTAAGCATGGTGCAATGCAAACTTATTAAACCTAAGTGGCTCAATATACAAGCTGATGACTTATACGCTAAACTGCTGCTCTTTGGAAACTCTAGTTGACGATTTGGGTATCCTAGATCCTAAGCTGGAGTTTATTGATCATATTTCGTGCATTGTGAATAAAGCCGGGGGTGTTCTTGAATTTATTAAAGGGTGGTCGAAGGAATTCGATGACCCCTACGTTACGAAGAATTTATACACTTCGTTAGTTCGTCCTATTTTAGAATATGGATCTTGCGTTTGGAGTCCCCAGTGGGACGTCCACAGCAAACGCATTGAGTCAGTTCAAAAGAACTTTTTACTTTTCGCTCTTCGTGGCTTAAACTTTGATGCAAATCTTAAGTTGCCCTCCTATTCTAGTAGACTTCACCTAATTAACCTACCCTCCTTAGCAAACCGTAGAACGATGCTAGGCATTGTCTTAATGTATAACCTTATCCGTGGAAAGCACCGATCTTTTGGCGCAGTTGAATTTCCACGTACCTTGTAGAACCACTAGATCCTACTTGCCTTTAGTTTATCACCACTGTAGAACCTCGTATTAAATGCGTGAACCCTTTAGAGTACTATGTGCAAATTATAATGATCTGTACAATATTTCCTCGTCTGTAGATAACCTTCCTAAACTAAAAACATTAATCTTAACCCACTTAGTACACATGCAAGATAGCAATCGAGCTACGCGCTATAAGTCTATATGGTGGAGGGTGATTTCCTCGAACTCTTTTACCTATACTTTTACTTCGCGCCTATTAACACTTAACCCTAACAAGCACGTGCTTGGTTTCGAAGGGCCACTTGAGTGTACTGACTGTAGTGCATCAACGTCCGTCAGAAAAAAAAAAAACAGATTATCCTGAAGGGAGATCTTAAAGGATGAGAAATTTCTCATCTGTTTGAAGTTGAACTTAGTGACGACGAAATCGGTGACAGAAGCATTTAAATCGTTAGGTGTCGTGTCCGGATTTAATCTCGAGATAAATATTGTTTTAGGAGGAGCAATACCAAAAATTTTGTTCGGTTCCTGAAAAGAGCGCCCAATAAATACGACGTCTTCATTTGCTGAGTTAATATTTCAAACTGAGTTTATTTTTAATAAGTCCTAGCTTAGGTAGCTAACATGAAAATCTTATGTCTAGTTTTATCTTCTTCTTCGGGAATCCTCATAATCTTATCTCTAACAAGACCAACGCAACGGTCATCTATCCTGACCGTTTCCCAGTGCAAGCGGGAATTTTACGCTGCAAGATAAGCATAGTTGCTGTACAAATATTTAAGGGATGAACCCAAGCAACAGTTCTAGATACATTTCTCGATTCCTAGTGGCGTTTATATTTAAATCTATGCAGACACATGCTTATCAGTACAGTGCTGCAGCGATTTGCTGGTTACATAGAATTCTTATATATATATACGTGTTCATGTGTGAACATTCTGCCAAGGGCCAGCAAGACTTGGAGTAGTTTTAAATTTAACATCAAAAATACAAAAACTTAATTAAATACAACCATATCATTATCGAAAAAATTATACATTTTAAATTTAAACATTTTGTGAATGGCCTCCAAAAGTTATGGCTTGCAATTGTCTACTTATATTACATTTACGTACTGCATATATCATTATAATTACAATAATTATTAAATAGATGATAAAAGAGGTATGACCAGTTATGTGATGCTCATTTAACCCCGTTAATTTCTATGGCTTTCTTTTTAAATGTGCTAGTTCCTCCCTCTGGCAAATTATTTAATTATTCATAATGCAAAATATGTAAAATATAAAGAGTATTTCATCTGATTTAACCCAATACGAGTTAGAATCTAGTACTCCTGTCTTTGAAATATCTCCGAAGTGAGGTCCTGCCGGGGGAATTAAAAAAAAAAGTGCCTAAGCCCTTTTATACTTGGTTGCGGTGCAATGGAAACATTTTCCTCTGTGGAAAACTTCTTCTTACTTTTCTTCTAACTTTTATTAATTTTGTATTATCCTGAAATGTTTTTTCCAGGTTGAAAGGAGGTGCCATTGTATGTGGCTTTGATTCTCTTAAGGATGTATCGACCTTAAATGAAATTTTTCTCATATACCATTTATAGTAGTTGCCACTATTGAATGAGTACCCTTAGACTTAGCACACCCAGAAATTATCCACCCAAAATTTGTATTTTGGCCTATGAGGCCATTAATTCTTGCAATACCTTTCTTTGGGATATGTGAATATAAATCGGCGCCAATGATTACATCAACTCGACCTGGCTTGTTGAAGTCCGGGTCGGCTAATGCAAAATTTTGCCATTTTGAGATGTCAATATCGACTTCCCTAACAGGCAGTGCTTTCATTAATTTACGTAATATTATTGCCTCGGTTACGTGTGGATTCTTTGAATAGGGGGCTTCAATTACAATTTTTGTTTTATATTTTGATACACATGTATCTGTCGAAGATATCCCACTAATTTCAGTTTTAGATTTAATCTTTGGCAGTTTTAATATCTGTGCTGCCTCCTCTGATATGATAGTGCATTGGGACCCACTATCAATCAGTGCTCTTAAATTCTCAAAATCGCCAAATTCTCAAAACCGCCATTGGCCGATTTTACTTTTATTCTTGCTGTTGGAAGCAATAACTGTGTTGAAGTCACACAAGTAGATAAATATAATTATTCTCTCTTTTGAGAGTTTATATGCAGCATTGTATGATGCGCTTTATTACAATGCGAACATAAATATTCGCTAAAACATCTTTCGCTGTTAAAATGTTTAAGGCATCTTGTGCATAGTTGCACCTTTTTAGCGATACCCAGTCGCTCTGTGGGATTCATCCCTCTAAATGTGTTGCATTGGGTTACTGTATGTCCCATCATTTTACAGATTGGGCACCTTTCACTCCAATTTGAAAAAGTATTATTGGTATGGAAATTATAATTGTTAGTGTTTTTGACAGGCTTATCTTCCTGTACAGAGCAAGTCGAACACAGCCGTTGCTCCAAAAAATCCATAACATCCGATAATTTCTGGATGTCTTTTGTTTTTTTAATATGACCCTCATACAATTGCAGAGTCTGAGAGTTAAATTTTTTGAGCACCATATGAGCAGATATTACATTTACTTCTTCGGACAGATGGGCCTTCAGTTTTACAATATGTACCGCTTCATTAATGGAGTCAATAAATTATTTAATTTGCCTAACGGAATCAATATTTAAAGTTGACAGTTCCATCAGGCGATTTAGCTGCTCTGAGAAAATCTTACGATTATTTTCGTACCGCTTGGCTAAAAGTTCCCAAGCGGCATCGTAATTATCTGCAGAGCCTAATAATAAATGAGCAACAACTTTTCGCGCTTCACCCTTTAATGCAGGTTTTAAATAATTAAATTTTAGGGACGTACTCAAATTCTTCCTAGTATGAATTAATTCAATATATAACTCTTGAAAAAGGTCCCACTCTTTGGCATCACCGCCAAAAGTGGGTATTCTCAATTTTACTCACAACCTCCGAGTTATGAACAACTTTTTCTTTAAGTGTTTTATTTATCTCCGCTGAAATATTCTGAATATCAAATTCTAGCTCGCTAAGGGTTAAATTGAATTCAAGGCTACCAACAACTTTTATTTTTAACTCTGAAATATTCTGCCAGAGAAAAGCTTCTCGCTTTGAATATCTATAAATGTCTCTTCTAAGTACTCCCTAAGCTGTTTAATTTTAATATTTATTATTTCCTGCGCTTGATTTTCTTTACCTACTGCTGGCTTTAATGACTCTATTTTTAATTCTTTTAATATCATCAGAACCTGCTCATACCTCTTTTTAATAAAGTATTCGTGGTCTATCGGACGTAATTTTACTAAAATATTATGGTTGGCTATAAACTCATCTTCCAACCTTGCTATGTACTCTATTTGGTCTTTAGAATATTGCTTTAGACCTTCTTCAGCTAAAGTCGCCTTTTTGACCTCCTGATGTTATCGGAGGTTCATCTTCAGACCCGCCCTACCATTGGCCATCTGATCCGATCTTTCCTTTGTATTTGTAGATGACCCCATCGTTTGCCAAGACTCCCCTTACAAGGGCTTTACGCTAGCCGCGGCAAAAATTTTGGTATTTAAAACATTATAAATAATTTATTAAAAGTAAGAAATGAGAGGGTTCTTAAATCTAGACAAGTAAATAAAACCTAAATATAGGAAAACTGGCAATGCGCCTTTCATAAATTGAATCAAGAAAACCAACATTAAATGTCTGTTTAAATTACTTGAACTCTTAAACAAATTTGGTTTTTTCTTTTTTGTTTAAAACAAATATAGAATTTAAATTAACTGGTACTTGAGCTCTTGTGAAAGTGTGGTTTAGCGTTTAATATTTGTTGTTGTTTTCATTGACATTACGTTATGCTCGTACTCAATAGTCAAAACCAAAATTAACAACCATTGCATCAGTTTCTTTATATGACTTTTTCTACTTGTTTTGTGACTCACCACTTACTGCAGGCATCCATCGACGGCTGGCTGTTAGGGGTAGAAATTAAATGGTTTCTAGCAACTGCGACCTGGCTGATTAATTAATTGACTTAGACATTTTCCGATAAATTTTTTTCACTTTTCTTTTCTCACCAAATACAAAATATTCGGAACGCTGACACTAAACAGCTCCCGCTTTTTCTCTTTCTTTTCCACAAACTCTCACTCGCACATAATTACACAGTCATAATTAAAATATAAACTAAACTACAAACTACATACTGCCCTCTTACAACGCACCCTAATTTAGGACTTTAGATTTTTTTTGTTGTTTTTTTTTTTTTTCTAAGATTTTCTTTTTCTCTCTTAACCCCTTTCTGATATCCCACTGGCGGCAAAGGGGTTAGCGGGAACGACACTCCAACTACGGAGACACCGAAGCACACCGACGATCTGCGGCCGTCGGCCTAGCGCAGCACCGGCGACGAACTGCTCGAACTTTGGCGCCGACTTCTGCTGGCCTTCCGCGATCTTCCTAGTCTGCTTTTGGGATCGCCTTCTGCAGCTTTGTAGCCCCAACTTCGAGCTGCTGCGCTGCCGACAAATCCGCCGTTTGCAATCGCTACTGGGGCTTCCAGAAAGAGCCCTTCCACTGCACCTAAGCCGGGATCCAAATAAGTCACGCCGATCTTAGCCTTTGGCCACTATTTATCTTACCCAATGTATCTAGCCGTTCTTCCGTATTTAAACTGTCCTTGGCTCCGTGCAGCTCTTCTTACAGTCACTAGGATCGCGTTTTGATTTATTATGAAAGTTGGACAAAAATGGTTCACAACTACAATCAACGCACTGCTCTAAACTTTGCACTTGGGATGGCAAAATAGGAATGGCTTCTAACGACGCCAAGATGATGGCGGCAACCTATCTCCGGCCATTATTGGAGAAATTCTCTCGCTCAGAAAAAGCCTGACAGCTCGCCCTGTTAATCCTAATGTACTCTCGGAGAAAGCCTGACACACCGCCCTGTTAGCCCTAGAGCTCTCTCTCCGCAATGCGATCTTGTTCTAACGACCCCTAGATGGCGCCACCACGCCTCGAACTGCCACTCCTAGATGGCTTTTGGATATACGCAGCTGCTACCAACGTCACAAATACCCCCCGCCAAAGATCTGACTTGGGATCCAAATTCCCAAGGCTGATCCAAGAACGTAAAGAAGGCAGCTGCCTTACTGCTTTATGTCCTTTGCATGGCGCCGACCCACATAGTTCCCTTGTAAATCCTCCAGGTCGTAATACGACTGCCCCATCCTTTTCTTTACTCTAGCCTTCACGTACGCCGGAGCTAACTTAGCATTGTACCCAGCCGCGAAATTGCTTTGCTTAAAGTTTCGTCGGTACACCTCCTGCCCTTCCGCATAAGACACCTCCCTGGAACGCAGATTATATTGACGCTCGTGTTTCGCATTCTGCTTAGCCATCACTTCGCACGATTTACTGCGGATCAAATCCAGAGAATCTTCTCGCGAGAATACCGCCGACCTATCCTCCAGCATATGCAAAGCTCTCAACAGCTTGAAAGTCGAACCTGCAGACACATAGTGCTGCCCGAAAACCATATAGTACGGCGAAGTGCCAATACTAGAATGGACAGCTGACCGTAGAGCACAACAAATGCTGCTGAATCCCAATCTTTCTGATCCGTACGAACATACGAACGGATGGCCGCTATCACCGAACGATTGACCCGTTCCGAGGCATTAGCCTGCGGAGAATATACTGCGGTGAGTGTATGAGATACTTTGTACTCACGCAAGAACTTTTGGAACGCCTCAGATTTGAATTGCGAACCATTGTCAGACACAATGGTCTCTGGAACCCCGAACGTGTGGAATAGATCTTGCTGAAGGTAACGTGTCACTACGTCTGCAGTTAGTTTTTTTACTGCCTTCAAAAACACAAATTTTGTATAGTGATCCAGAACAATAAAAATGAATATGTGCCCACTTCTGGACCGGGGATAAGTTCCCAGAAAATCGACATAGAGCCTTTGGAAAAACCGCTGGGACTCTGGAGCTTTACCCATTGGCGGACCCTGAATGCTATTAGATGCTTTAGTCATCTTGCACGTGCTGCAATGCTGCGATGCTGAATGTTGAAATTGAAGCCTTTAAATTTTAATGCCCATCGAGCAAACCTGGAATGCAAATCCGTTTGTGTCATTAGCCATTTTAGAGACGCATGATCCGTGATCACTGTAAAAGTATTTCCTTCAACATATGCTCGAAATCGTTTTATGCAAATAATGGCTGCTAAGCACTCCTGCTCTGTCACTGAATAGTTTTTTTGAGCCTTGTTCAGTTTCTTTGACACGAATGCTATTGGGTACTCATCTCCTTCAACCGATTTTTGCACAAGGACTCCTCCTACACCTGACTTCCTGGCATCACACTGAATATAAAAAGGTTTGCTGAAATCTGGGCTGTGCAACACTGGGGCAGAACACAACATCTCCTTGAGCTTATTAAAAGCCATTTCTCCCTCTTCCGTCATTACAAACTTTTTCCTTGGTTTTAATAGATCCGTTAGATCAGCTGATACTGAGGCAAAATTGCTAATATATTTCCTATACCATCCCACCATCCCAAGAAAACGACGCAAAGCTTTGAGGGACTGTGGTAGCGGAAAATCTTTCATGGCTGATATTTTGTCGGGATCCGTTCGGATAACGCCTTCCCCGACAATATGGCCTAAATATTTGACCGATCGCATGCAGAATTTGCTTTTCTCGACATTAAGGGTTAGGCCAGCTGTTTTTATAAAGCCCGCGACCAGACTAAGAACCCTCATATGTGCCTCAAAGCTATCTGACACAATCAGTAAATCATCCAGATACACAAAAACCTCATTTCTGAGATGAGCGGGAATAACCTTATCCATAAGCCTGGTCATAGTCTGGGAGGCGTTCGTGAGGCCGAATGGCATAACTCTGTATTGGTAGAGGGGCTTTCCTGGAATCGTAAAAGCAGTTTTATCTCGCGATGCTTGATCGAGTGGTATCTACCAATAGGCATTTTTAAGATCAAGACTCGATATAAACATTGCCTTGGGAAGCCGCCCCAAGATGCCATCTATTTGTGGCAAGGGATATGCATCGTTTTTAGTGACTCCATTTACCTTTCGACTATCCTAACAGAGACGGATTTTTCCGGGTTTCTGTACTAATACTACCGGCGAGGACCAAGCGCTATCTGACTCCTCTATTACCCATAAACTTAATATCCGATCAACCTCTTGGTAGAGCAGCTTTTCAATAGCCGGAGAAACAGGAAAATGCCTCTGTTTCACTGGCTTTGCATCTGCAACGTCGATCGAATGTGAAATAAGATTTGTCTTGCCCAAACCAGATATCGAGAACGACGGAAACTGCTTCACCACGGTTTTAAGGATCTCTTGTTGACTTTCGGAGAGGCTATGCGACTCAGGCGCTATTTCGCTGATGTTCATGCTAGATGGCAATAAATCAAATGCCTGCCAGAAATCTATCCCCAAATAAAGATCCTGACTAAGGCTTGAAATAATGTGCAACTCCAACTCCTTAGTGTCATCCTTGTACTGCACAGGAGTTTTGAGACGGCCAATTATCTCCTGCTTCTTTCCATCAGCCGTACTTGCTACTGTTGCTACTCGTTTGAATGGAACTCGGCTTAAAATAACCTGCTCGGCTAACTTTGCACCTATTACGCTCATGGCTGCTCCTGTATCCAGAAGCCCTAATACCACTTGGTCTAATAAACTCACTTCGGCATAGGAACGCTTATCCGACTTTTTATGCCGAATGGCATTTATGGTTTTAGCTGCCTGCCAGAACGCTCTCATCCTATTTGAATTTCTTGATTTCTTCCTCGGACTGATTGGTTTCGGACTTGACACAAGCTGATTCGCCATCACTAGTTGAGGCCAAAATACAGGCAGACTGTTAGTTTCATCGGACAAGTTAGGATTATCTACTACTACTGCTAAAAATTTATTTTCTACTGGTTCTGCTCTGGATTCGTCGACTTCTGACGCTGAACACACGAGAGCTGACGAGGCTGTGTGTTCATCTTGGGGTTTTTTTGACATTTTGCGCACGAAGGTTTGTAGGTATTGGGACGACCGCAGCCGAAACAGAATATTTTGCGTTTGCCCTCGCAATCCTGATACCTATGACCCTCCTTGCGACAATTCCAGCAGACTAACGCCATAGCACCTATTTCTCCTTCGTTTTCTACATCCGAAAATTCAGTGGCATCATCGGATTGAGCTTTCTCTACCAATTCAGCCACACTCTTTCGGAAAGGGATATTATTTTGGTAGGTACAGTTTCGCTTTACGTCATCTAGAAATCTTTCCCTTCGCCGACAAATTTAGCGCAGACGATCAACACTATCCACGGTGATATTCAGTAATTCATGTCTAATTTCTGGCCTTAGATTTCTTCTCAAAATCTCTACAAGTTCTGACTCTTTAATTTGTGTCTTCAAGCCATCCATTAGCTGCACGATTGCATCGTAAAAGTATCAAAATCTTCCCTATCATTTTGTTTCCTGACACGGATCGCTTCTCTTATGTCGACATCGCTACGTGTCGCGGAATTGCTTTCGCAATGCATAAATTAGCGCATCCCATGTCACCATCCTGACCGACTTGTGAAATCGCCAATAGAAATCGCGCGCTTTTCCGTCAAATAACAAGCTAGCGTTACTGCATAAGGCCGGAAAATTTCCTTCAAGCGTCTGGTGGGTGAGTGCCTCCACTCGGTATATGAAATTGTCAACAGTCAGACCTTCTTGGTTGCCGCTAAACCTAAGCTTCCAACTGTTAAGAATCTGGCCAACCCTATCAGGACGTTGAGAGATCAGGGCCATTCATCCTTGGCGTTTCACGCCCCGAGCCAGTCATAATACTTGTCGGCCCACCAACCTGAAAGTTCACTGCTTCAAACTGCCGCCTAACATCTACTTCGGCCGGAACAGAGGGTCGTGCCGGAAAGTGGGCAGCGATATTTGTTTGTATGAGTTGCGCCATCTTTTCTGACAATTGAGTAAGCAACTCGTCTTGCATAGCTTTGACTTGCAGCGCAACCATGGTCCCTAATGCTTGCTGCGAACCCGATGCCTCCTCATTAGTTGGCCCAGCAGATCCTGATGGGCTTATTTTGTCGCTTCTGTTGCCGTGTATCATGCGGAGCGGCCTTACAAATCGGACAGAGATTTCTGGTCTTAGCATGTGCCTCGTATCTTCTATCTTCCATCTATATATATAAAAATGGAGCCCAAAAAATGTGTCGTAAAAAACTACTGGAAACGGCTGGGCCGATTTGGTTCAAATTTTTTTTCAGTTGTAGGTAACTAACAGGAGAAGGTCAGAACGTAATAAAATTTTTAGAAAATCCTCCAGGGTAATGGTGAAAAACAGATAATTAAAATATCAAATTATATAAAACAGTAGTGTATCGAAATATATGTCAAAGTAAAAACAAATCGTTTCAATATTATTCGGTTTCTTATTCGTTTTTATCAGACGTCCGGATTTGTTTAATTTCTTCCTGTGATTTGTAGGAATAATGCCTGCTATAAGACGGGCAAACATTGGACGACGTACACGTCGAGCAACATATAGTCGGAATGTTCATGAAAGTCAAACGCAAGTCGAACGTGCAGAAAGAAATGAATCGAGACGAACCCGTTTAGCACAGATTCGCTCTACACAAGAGAACCAAGAACAGACTTGAATCGCGCTGCATTTGCATACAATTTCTCAACGTCCTACAAAGACCATAGCTGCGTTGTTATCGGTTCATTGTCTGTGGTATGTCAGCACTGTAATGCACTGAAGTTTCGATTGGAAGCTTCCGGCTTATGCTGCGCAGGTGGCAAGGTAAAATTGCCGGTTTTGACTCATCCACCAGAGCCATTGTATTCGCTTCTATATGGAAATACAAGCAAATCAAATCATTTCCTGGCGCGCACAAAATATAACGGATGTTTTCAAATAACGTCACTTGGAGCAGAGGTTGTTCAACAACCAGGCTACAATCCGAGTTATAAGGTAATAGCGTCACTCTTTTATCAACATGAACAACTATAATTTTTCACGAAATTGCATCACAAAATTCAGATTCAAGGGCAAATTCACCATCGAGCGGGCGCTTTGTTACCACCACCAAACAAAGATCATAAATTCCTTCAGATCTATTTCGTTGGTGATTCGGCAGTTGAACTTAATCAGCGTTGTGCAATTTTCACTGCAACTAAACGTGAAATAATACAACAATTGTAAAATCTTCTTCTTGAGTGTAATGAATTGGTCAGATTGTTAAAAAAAACTTTGGATACAATGCATTCTGACGACCACAAAATCATTATCAGAGCAGATAAAAGACCAGCAGGAAGCCATTCAAGACAATTCAATGCGCCCACTATCAATGAAGTCGCAGTGGTGATTGTTGGCGAGAATGTGGAATCACGCGATATTGTTCTCAAGCGTTGGGATGATGGACAATTGCAACGCGTTTATGAGACTCATCGGTTATATGATGCACTTCAATATCCGTTGATGTTCTGTAGTGGAGAAGATGGCTATCACTTCAACATAAAGATGGTCAATCCAAGGACAGGTTTGTTTAATCACTTCTTTTCATTCTGCACGTAAATTCGAATTCATATTACAGGAGAAGAAACGAATAAGAAAGTCAGCTCAATGAATTTTTATGCATATCGATTGATGATTCGACTAGATGTTGACAATCATCTGTTGAGATACCGCCGTTTGTTTCAGCAGTACTGTGTCGACATGTATGTAAAAGTAGAAACGGAGCGTCTCAATTTCATTCGTTTCAGTCAGTCAAAGTTACGATCTGACGAGTATATCCACTTGCGTGACGCCATCGCTACTGATGGACACGCGGCAAACATTGGTTGTTTGACCATTCTGCCAGCTACTTATGTTGGGAGCCCGCGCCATATGCATGAGTACGCTCAAGATGCGATGACGTACGTGCGGAATTACGGACGACCTGATTTATTTATCACGTTTACATGCAATCCGAAATGGCCCGAAATTACGAATTTGTTGCACCAAGGACAAACATCCAGCGATCGACATGACATCACTGCACGAGTATTCAAGCTAAAGGTAAAAATTCTTATGGATTACATCGTTAAGCAGAAGGTTTTGGCGTAGTTCGTTGTTGGATGTACTCGGTTGAATGGCAGAAGCGTGGCTTACCACATGCGCACATTTTGCTTTGGATGTTCGACAAGATCCGACCAGAACATATTGATTCGATTATTTCTGCCGAAATACCAGATCCAGAAACTGATCCGGAGCTGCATTCCGTTGTGAAAACGAGTATGATCCATGGCCCTTGCGGAGTCCACAACTCAGAATCACCATGCATGGAAAACGGAAATTGCACAAAACGATTTCCCCGTCCGTTGGTGGCTGAAACAATCAGTGGAAACGATGGATATCCATTGTATAGGCGTCGTTCTCCAGATGACAACGGCAGATGGATCGAAATGATGGTAAAAATCAAGTGAGAAAGCTACAGTCGAGTGACCGACTGTGAGATACCCGGTACCCAAAGTATTGCCCGTGAAATTAAATATCACACGGACATGAAAAAACAAAAAGTTGACAAAGAAAGTCAAATGTTACTAAAAACATGTTGAGCAACGTTCAAAAGACAAATTCTGCAGCTGTTCGCATGCATTACGAATTAATACTGCGCTCTCGAGCACGCAACACTTTTTTTCGCTACTGCCACACAAAAGCTAAGTGCTCAGACACGCGAAATTATTCCTAAGCAGTGCGCTCTCTGCCTCTCTTTCTCAGAAACTTTATTGTTTAATAACTTCTATGTTTATCATCCGATTTAACTCAAATTTTCAAAACACGTTCCAGATTGCCTACTTATTAAGTCCATCTATTTACTTTAAGTCGAAAATTACGCCTAAAGCAAATATACCGTTTTTTATTATTTACGGGGCGGAAGTGGGCGTGGCCAAATTTTAAAACAAACTTGATCTGCGTGCAATAGATTCCAATGTTGTCACCAAATTTGGTAACTCTAGCTCTTATAGTCTCTGAGATCTGTTGTTTCACACGGACGGATAGACGGACGGACGGACGGACGGACAGACGGACATGGCTTAATCGACTCGGCTGGTAACGCTGATCAAGAATATATATACTTTATGGGGTCGGAGATGCCTCCTTCTGCCTGTTACATACATTCTCGATTGGCACTAACTTATAAGAGCACCCGCGCCTGTATTTTCTACTACGCTTCTGTGCCCTTTCAATCTAAGGATCAATGACCTTCTTGACAGCTGTTCGCCAGTTGCGCTTCCCTTTCTTCAGCAGCAACAAACAACTAATGACAGCAATTACAATAACAACAAAGTTTAAAATTGTATGAATTGTATATAAAAATCTTAAGTAGTCAAAATATAATATACTAAAAATAATAAAATGTGAAATAAATAGCAACCTTTTCATAACACCAAAATGTGAAAAAAAAAAATTAAATTGATAAACACTATTAAAGCATAAATATATTTTGCCGTCTAGCATAGCTTATTCCCCTTCAAGTGAGTCTAGCCTCCAACTGACGAAAATTGACAAACACAAAAGAAAACAAAGAAGTTTTGTCGCGCTTTATGCAAAAACAACAAGCGCATGCGCGCAGGTAGTCCGCCGTGGTCAGTTGTCACTCTTAAGAGCTGAGCATTGCCTGTTGTCCAAGCGGCTGATCCCTGCACCCTTCTTCCTAAAGAACGGAGCATATATTTTTTGCCGTCGTCTGTGGCCTGAAACTTCCTTCTGAAAGTGTGTTTCCGTAAATCCAATGCAGACAACTGACAATTAATAATGCTTCCGGTAGACTAGAATTGACCCTTTATTTCAGCAAATCAGTCGTGGTCAGACGATCAATTCTGAAATGGCTGATCGCCCGCTTGTCCTATGCGTACTGATATGTCCTTCGGAGCTCAACTAAATGTAGAAGATGAAATAGATTTGATTCCTCTGCAAATACTGCCTTGCGTGGCCGGCTGATCTACCACTTATAATTTACACTTCCGTCCTTCCTATTCGCCAGACCGGAAGTACAGCGGAATCTAGAAACTTTTGTTTGTAACCAACCTCCAGCAGCTAGTGGCTTTGGAACATGAGGGCTCGTCCACAGTTCGTATTAGCTCACAGCTGAGCTTCTGACAAATAAGTTAAAAACAAATAACGTAAATAAAAACAAAAGAAAGTAGAAATTTTAAAGAGAGACATGAGTTTGTGAGCACATCTAATGATGTAGCCTACACGGAGGGCGCTAAAGAATTAATAATCATCATTATCTTAATTATTCATAATTGTAACGAATTACAAATAATTTTAGGCTGGGTGTTATTGTATGGACTTGAGCGCACGCGATCAATGGTCCGGCTGCTGCTTGTCGGAAAGATGGGTGGTGGTCTTGCTTCAATCCCATATTGGCCTGTCGATGATCCTAATTGCTTAATTTCGCGTGCGAGACAAGCTATGGCTAAACCGGAAATAAGAGGACTCATGCGGAAGTAAAGGAAATGTTTGTTTTCTTAAGTGAGCCAAAGTCGCCTTTTTGACCTCCTGATGTTATCGGAGGTTCATCTTCAGACCCGCCCTACCATTGGCCATCGGATCCGATCTTTCCTTTGTATTTGTAGATGACCCCATCGTTTGCCAAGACTCCCCTTACAAGGGCTTTACGCTAGCCGCGCCAAAAATTTTGGTATTTAAAACATTATAAATAATTTATTAAAAGTAAGAAATGAGAGGGTTCTTAAATCTAGACAAGTAAATAAAACCTAAATATAGGAAAACTGGCAATGCGCCTTTCATAAATTGAATCAAGAAAACCAACATTAAATGTCTGTTTAAATTACTTGAACTCTTAAACAAATTTGGTTTTTTTTCTTTTTTTTTGTTTAAAACAAATATAGAATTTAAATTAACTGGTACTTGAGCTCTTGTGAAAGTGTGGTTTGCGGCGTTTAATATTTGTTGTTGTTTTCATTGACATTACGTTATGCTCGTACTCAATAGTCAAAACCAAAATTAACAACCATTGCATCAGTTTCTTTATATGACTTTTTCTACTTGTTTTGTGACTCACCACTTACTGCAGGCATCCATCGACGGCTGGCTGTTAGGGGTAGAAATTAAATGGTTTCTAGCAACTGCGACCTGGCTGATTAATTAATTGACTTAGACATTTTCCGATAAATTTTTTTCACTTTTCTTTTCTCACCAAATACAAATATTCGGAACGCTGACACTAAACAGCTCCCGCTTTTTCTCTTTCTTTTTCCACAAACTCTCACTCGCACATAATTACACAGTCATAATTAAAATATAAACTAAACTACAAACTACATACTGCCCTCTTACAACGCTCCCTAATTTGGACTTTAGATTTTTTTTTGTTTTTTTTTTCTAAGATTTTCTTTTTTCTCTCTTAACCCCTTTCTGATATCCCACTGGCGGCAAAAGGGGTTAGCGGGGAACGACACTCCAACTACGGAGACACCGAAGCACACCGACGATCTGCGGCCGTCGGCCTAGCGCAGCACCGGCGACGAACTGCTCGAACTTTTGGCGCCGACTTCTGCTGGCCTTCCGCGATCTTCCCCGTCTGCTTTGGGATCGCCTTCTGCAGCTTTGTAGCCCCAACTTCGAGCTGCTGCGCTGCCGACAAATCCGCCGTTTGCAATCGCTGCTGGGGCTTCCAGAAAGAGCCCTTCCGCTGCACCTAAGCCGGGATCCAAATAAGTCACGCCGATCTTAGCCTTTGGCCACTATTTATCTTACCCAATGTATCTAGCCGTTCTTCCGTATTTAAACTGTCCTTGGCTCTGTGCAGCTCTTCTTACAGTCACTAGGATCGCGTTTTGATTTATTATGAAAGTTGGACAAAATGGTTCACAACTACAATCAACGCACTGCTCTAAACTTTGCACTTGGGATGCCAAATTAGGAATGGCTTCTAACGACGCAAAGATGATGGCGGCAACCTATCTCCGGCCATTATTGGAGAAATTCTCTCGCTCAGAGAAAGCCTGACAGCTCGCCCTGTTAATCCTAATGTACTCTCGGAGAAAGCCTGACACACCGCCCTGTTAGCCCTAGAGCTCTCTCTCCGCAATGCGATCTTGTTCTAACGACCCCTAGATGGCGCCACCACGCCTCGAACTGCCACTCCTAGATGGCTTTTGAATATACGCAGCTGCTACCAACGTCACACAGTTCACCACAATCACTTTTAACTTTTCTTTTTATTTAAACCGGTTGGATTTTAAAGAGTCCAAATTTTTATTCCCAAAACACTTTATAAGCTGTAAGTTATGTTTGAGGCCTCAAGCACGCCTTACCACACATAAATTGGGTCATTGAAGCAACCTTTAGCTTTATATTAAGACTAAGGTGTTTTATTTAAAACATAAAAGATTCTTTTGTATCTTTTTGCTTTATATTTTATGCTCTGTTCCTTACCACGGGTGGGGGAAACAAGAGATATTTATTTTTGCAACCTTAACTGCGGGGGCCTTTGCACTACATACAGATTTTTAAGGTGCTGGTTTAAAAACTATAAACCTCTTACCACAAGGGGGAAAGTTATAGAGTGCATCGAAGGACCAAAGTGAAAAGAGCGCCCAATAAATACGACGTCTTCATTTGCTGAGTTAATATTTCAAACTGAGTTTATTTTTAATAAGTCCTAGCTTAGGTAGCTAACATGAAAATCTTATGTCTAGTTTTATCTTTTTCTTCGGGAATTCTCATAATCTTATCTCTAACAAGACCAACGCAACGGTCATCTGTCCCTGACCGTTTCCCAGTGCAAGCGGGAATTTTCCTCTGCAAGATAAGCATAGTTGCTGTACAAATAATTAAGCTATGAACCAAAGCAACAGTTCGAGATACATTTCTCGATTCCTAGTGCAAGGGCAACTTCCCGGCTTCGGTCAATAGCTCCCAAAGAGTGCTGACTGCAGCGTCTGATCCACTTCCCGCTGCAGCGACGACAACGACAAAGTTCGGACGTTGGCAGAGGCAGCGACAAAGTTATTGGGTATAAATATGGCAATTTCTGTAAACATAATTTAGTTCCAATTTTTGTGCAAATAAATACGGACCAAGTGTCCTACAAAATATTATTTTTTTAAATATTAAAAACCATCGTGTTTAACTGGCGCCCAACGTTTAAGGGTCCTGTCCGCGGAAATATCCTTGGTATCGAATCAAAGGAACACTCGTAAGAGCACCCCATAGGCTGCCCGGGCTCCACCGATCCGATAAAGAAGTCGCAAATCCCAAAATCACCTGCAAGTGCACCCCATAGTCTGCCCTGGTAACACCGGAAAAAAGGCTCACCAAAGGAATCCAAAAATCACCTGCAAGTGCACACCGGAAAAAAGGCTGGACGACCCGGCAAGAAAAGGACTCACTTACATCAGACTGCAGGCCGTAGACAACTGGACGGGAGTGTCAGGAAAAGGTACCCCAGTAGCAAGGAGCAAAAAGGACTACTACCAACTGGCCGGTTCAGGATGTATTTTATATTACTGTAAGCTAACCTTTAATTACAAACCACAAACCAAATTGAAATCACAATAGTGAAACATACCTAAAACAAATCTTTTTTAAACAAAAGCTAAAAAGCTAAAACAAAAACAAAAAAAGCTAAAATAAAACAAATCAAATCTAAATTTAAAAAAATATTTATCTAAAAATTTATATTTTACACACAACCCTACACATCTCTACACATACAAAAAATATATTTTTTTTTTTTAACAAAAACACATACAATGGCTAATCCAAATAATCTGATCAGGCCCGCTATGCTTAACAATAGTGGAGTACAAGCCCCTGAAGCAAACCAAGTCCCAGCAAACTTAGTTAATATGCAAGCCCTAATACAGGAAATAGTAGAGAGAACTTTAAATCAAAAATTAAACCCAGATTCAGTGCCGCTACTTGATCAAAACTATACTGCTAATGAAAATAATATGAATGAATTTGACAGAGTCCCAGACATAGTAAAAAGCCTCAGGGAATTTTCTGGCCTAGCAGGAGAATTCAGCTCTTGGAGGTAGAGCGTAGAGAGAATAATAAAAATATATAAATTAACAGAAGGATCCCCCAGCTACTACTCAATTTTAAATGTTATTAGAAACAAAATAGTAGGTAATGCAGACACAGTTTTAGAATTATATAACACACCACTAAACTGGACAGCAATCTCTAAATGTTTAACAGCCCACTACGCTGATAAACGAGACATTACGACATTAGAATATCAGATGACTTCTTTAGTACAGGGTAATCGAACCACAGCAGATTTCTACCAACAATTTTATACTCACTTATCACTCATCTTGAACAAAATTTCATGCATGGAAATGGGAAGAGAATCAATCGATCTTTTCGCCAAGTCTTACAGAGACAAGGCGCTTGATACTTTTATTAGAGGTCTTAACGGCGACTTGCCTAGACTGCTAGGTACCAAAGAGCCGGCAGATCTTCCATCCGCACTACAACTATGCGAAAGATTAGAAAATCAAAATTTCAGAACCAATTACGCCAATAATAATCAAAACAATTCAAGAAAATTTGAAGGACCTACTAGAGGACCCGACTTACCAAAAAAATTCGTACAGCAATCATTCAACGCAACTAGACAACCATTTATCCCACATTTAGCTCACTTTCCACAGACCCCGAAAACGACACCCTATTTTCCAGAGCAGCAAATGCCATTTAGTGGACATCATCAACAATATTCTGCTTACCCAGCAATACAACCACCACGTCCATGGGCTCCAAAGACACAGCCTAAACCAGAACCTATGGATATAGATACAAGTTTACAGACAAGACAAATAAATTATATGAACAGACCAAACAATGGACTGCAGGGAAAATGACCACCACCTCAAATGACAAGCGGACTGGTAGATAAAAGACAGAGAAATTTTCACATAAACACTGAACAAGAACACCTATAGAAAATACAGACCAATTAACGGAAACTGACGAGACAGCAGCCTAATACTACGCGGAAATTCCAGATTTCGAACAAGAAACAGAGGAAACCGAATATACTGGCCTTCATTTTTTAAAGTAGAATCCCCTTCATTACCTTACTTTCAATGTAAAACCGGTGATGGAAAGATGATCAAAATTTTAATAGACACCGGCTCTAATAAAAATTACATACAACCGCGACTGGTCCAAAAACCAATCGAAAATAATAAGTATTTTTACGTCAGCTCCGTAGCCGGCGATGTCCATATCACACACCACACAATTGCCAACCCATTTGACTTAAAAGTCACATTTGTTAAATTCTTTTTACTACCCTCATTAAAATCTTTCGATGCCATTATAGGAAATGATACACTTCGCGAAATTAACGCTCAAATAAATATGCAGGAAGGTTACATTTCAATTAAAAACAAACTTGAAATCAAAATAAAACAGAAAGCTTCTCCCGAAGTCAACAAGTTAGTTATTCGAATAGAGCATACAACAGAAGCGCAAAAGAAAAATTTAAAACTTATTTGGCGACCCGGACGAAAAACTGACATACAATACCAAAGTAGAAGCCACTATAAGAAGTACAAACGAAAGTCCAATATACTCGAGGCACTACCCATACCCAGAAGCTCTTAAGCCAGAAGTTGAAAAGCAAATACAAGAGCTACTCGAAAACGGCGTAATAAGACCCTCAAGGTCCCCATATAATTCTCCAATATGGTTTGTACTGAAAAATGGATGCCTCGGACAGAAAAACATAGGATGGTAATTGATAGGAAGCTTAACTTGGTCACTATTCCAGACAGATACCCTATACCAGACATTAACAATGTACTGGCACAGCTAGGACAAAATACATTTTTTCTGTTTTAGACCTTAAAAGTGGATTTCACCAAATCCCACTCAGACAATCAGATATAGAAAAACAGCATTTTCAGTAAATCAAGGCAAATATGAGTTTACCGGACTCCCGTTTGGACTTAAAATGCCCCTTCCATTTTCCAACGAGCGCTAGATGACATTCTTAGAGAACATATAGGAATTAGGTGTTTCGTCTACATTGACGACATTATTATCTTCAGTAACAAGTGGGAAAGCTACAGTCGAGTGTGACTGACTGTAAGATACCCGATACCCAAAGCTTTGTAGGTGAAATTAAACAGCACATGAACATATAAAAGGAAATGTTGACAGATAGAGAGAAATATTGCTAGAAACATGTTGAGCAACACTCAAAAGAGACAAATGTTGCTAGGAACACGCTGGGCAACTCTCAAAATCGACAAATGTTGCAAGGAACATACTGAGCAACAACCAACAAAGACAAATGTTGCTAGGAATATGTTGAGCAACACGCACGTGCGCTCTCTCTCTCTCTCTCTCTCTCTCTCTCTCTCAGAAACTTTATTGTTTAATAACTTCTATGTTTATCATTCGATTTTACTCAAATTTTCAGAACATGTCCACTATTCCCTACTTATTAAGCCTATCTATTTACTTTACGCCGAAAATCACGCATATGGTTATATACCGTTTTTATCATTTTCGGGGGCGGAAGTGAGATGGCCAAATTTTAAACAAACTTGATCTGCGTGCAACAGATTCCAATGTTGTCAAATTTGGTAACTCTAGCTCTTATAGTCTCTGAGATCTGTTGTTTCACACGGACGGACGGACGGACAGACGGACAGACAGACAGACGGACATGGCTAAATCGACTCGGCTGGTGATGCTGATCAAGAATATATATACTTTATGGGGTCGGAGATTTATCCTTCTGCCTGTTACATACATTCTCGGTTGGCACTAACTTATAATACTCTTGTACCCTATGGGTACCGGGTATAAAACGAAGAACGGAATTAAGAAAAACCCGGAAAAGGTGAGAGCAGTCGTCGAATTCCCCGAACCAAAGACACTTAAAGATCTTCGTTCCCGTTTAGGACTGTCAGGGTTCTTAATTACCGGACTGGCAAAGGTTCAAACGGGAACCTTCAGATTAATTCATATTATTGACATAGAAGAATACGAAAAAACACTTGAAAAATTAATTACACTGCTAACTATAAACTAAAACATACGACCCAATATTGCCATTTATAACTGAAGAGATTAAAATTTCGAGAAATTTAATTAATAACCTCAAGATTAAAAGTAAAAGGAAAAGACATTTAGATTTGTTAGGTTGCGCCTGGAAATGGTTAGCTGGATCTCCCGACAATAGAGATTTCGAAATAGTTCAAGAAAAAATAAATTCAGCATTAACTAACAACAATGATCAAGTTATTCTAAACAGACTTATCGTAGAAAAAATAAATAATATCACCCAGGACAATGCAAATCTTATAAATAGCTTAAAATACGGAGGAGACCCTCAAAAGACACTAGCTCAATATTAATGTTTCAAATTAAAATGCTTAAAGAAGAAATTGTTAACTTAAACCACACAATACAATGGGCAAAAGCAGATATTAGTAGCACCCAGATATTAGGAGATGAAGAGGTAAATGAAGTTATAAAACACTAGATCAAGACCAGTTGCCATACACTAATTTTGAAGAAGCCATGAAAATAGCAGAAGTAAGCGTAGCAAGCAATGGGCCAACACTTATTTATATTATTAAAATTCTATAACCGACACCAACTTTTGTGAAGAACTTTTAATCAAACCAATAAAAATTGGTCAATATGTTAATAAAATCAAAGCGAAAATGTAATCAAATGTAAAGGAAAACTTTTGCAAAAATTTCAAAATGTAATAATTATAATGAGAAAAATAATGATAGACATAAGTAATTCCTCTTGCATACCAAATTTATTAAAAGTCGCCCTGCCACCTGCACTCGAATCAACAACCAACAAATTCCAATTATTGACGAAATCGCACCTGGAGTCATTCTACTCAACAAATTCTCCGGCAACGTACAAATAAACGGGACATCCACAAGTCTCAAGGGAACCTTCGTTATCAACTTCAGCAATTCTACAATTAATATTGATGGACAGACGTTACCAACAAAGACGCGGTGCACTATCACCCGATGCCAGCAATTCTCCAAACTGAGATGACCTTGGAACTGTTAAAGACAACATCGCATACAGCCGATTTTCTAATAAGTTTCATAATAATCATCGGACTTACAGCACTAGCATCCCGCTTCTTGATTAAAAGGGTCAAAATACTGCACATCAACAAAATAGCTTCTGATAACGAGATCAATGACCGCACCGAGCGTGGACACTCGGTTTTAAAGGTGGAGGAGTTAACGCAAAACGAATTCGCAACCGAAGTTGGCCACGCGCATCCGGTATTGCATCAGCAAGTAAAGTGGGGCAACTTCCCGGCTTCGGTCAATAGCTCCCAAAGAGTGCTGACTGCAGCGTCTGATCCACTTCCCGCTGCAGCGACGACAACGACAAAGCTCCGACGTTGGCAGAGGCAGCGACAAAGTTATTGGGTATAAATATGGCAATTACTGTAAACATAATTTAGTTCCAATTTTTGTGCAAATAAATACGGACCAAGTGTCCTACAAAATATTATTTTTTAAATATTAAAAACCATCGTGTTTAACTTATATATACGTGTTCATGTGTGAACAGTTTCTGTCACTTGGTGCCTGATATGGGCTTTGCGGGGGCCTGGCTTAGAACATTTGCAGGGCGTGACAATTGTTCGTTGGGTTGTGCCCCCGGAGTTAGTCTGGGTTTAAAACCAGAAACAGCAGATCCATAGATCAGTGGTGACCTGGAATCAGTACATTCAGAGGTAGCTACAGGGGTTGTGCTTGGTTGACGACCAGAAGTAGCATATACTTAGTCCACTACTGAGAAGCCGCCAGCGATATGGATTCTGGGAACAGTGGTGACCTGGATACAGTAGATCCAGGGGCAGCATCACCATATTGGATATCGTCTTCATCACAAGAGCGGCAGGGCTGAGCAGCCAGATAGGAGAAGAAAGGCCTGGAACTTGTAAGAACGCATTAGACGATGTGAGCTTAGGTGATATTATTATTGAGTCACTTAACAGTTTTCGGTCCGTCAAAATCAGTTCCGACTTGCGAAAGCGACTTAAAAGGTCGTTAAATCCACCGCATAAGGACTGATACTCAAGATCTGTCTGTCTTATGAAAGCCATTATGTCGACTTTGATGTTTTAGCAGCTAGGGCATGTCCAATCCAAGTTTTTATTGGTTCCTATACGATCAGCAACTAGGGTAGCATTATGCCCAAAGCCTGTACACTTCGCGTGCACGATGTTTTCGCACAGCCAGCAGCCAACTCCGGGCTGCTTAGTTGTTAATTTGCCATTGAGTTGGCATGGAGCGATGCAGCAGTCGGTCATTGTTTATGACTAGGCGCTTAATTGTTTTTTTGTTTTAATGCACGATTGGAAAACAATAATAAGCGGACACCATAAAAAAGGCCAGCTTAGTAAGAGCTTTTTCTTCTTTGGTGCGTATGAATGTTCGCGACACAAAAAGAGAACAAGTGCAACAACAATCACGCTATGTAAGTGATTGCGGTAACCATAGGCAAACGGATGAGCAGCAAAACGAATGTACAATTGTTTTGCTGGTAATTATGTTATGTGAATAATTAAAGTTACTGTCTTTTATATCGATTGAATCTTTTCAGATTTATAGAGATCACTGAAAAACTGACAAGATATACGAGGTGTGTTCAAAAAGTATCTCGAACTTTGTGTTTTTTTCAAAAAATATTTATTTATTCATGAATATCTATTTTGTCCCCTTCAAAATAATCTCCTTGAGATATTATACACTTGTGCCAACGGTTTTTCCAATCTTCGAAGCACTTCAAAAAAATCATTTTTTTTTATCTTGTTCAGATCCTCCTTCGATGCCGTCTTTATCTCGTCAAGCGTACCGTAACGTCGTCCTTTCATGGGCCTCTTCAGTTTAAGGAACAAGAAAAAGTCACAGGGGGCCAGATCTGGGGAATACGGTGGCTGCGGCATCATTCGTGTGTTGTTTTCGGCCAAAAAGTCGCGCACAAGCAACGATGTGTGAGCAGTTATCGTGATGCAAAAGCCAATTTTTGCCCAAGGTAGCTTCTCCGTTCGGAATGCATCCGCGCACTTAATTTCGTTTTTCACACAAAATATGATACAGGTTCTTTGATTCATTTTTTTGAATAGTTAAAAATCGAAGACGATCACAAAACACGTGCAAGCAAATCAGCTGTAAACAATTAAGTGTACATTCAAAATGGTCGAGCTTGTCGGCATAAGTGAGAGACATGAGTACCAACATAACGATATCAAAAATCTAAATTCGAATATACGTAACCTGCGAAAATTCAAAATTCTCGGTACTTTTTGAACACACCTCGTATACAAATCTGACTTTAATCGATGAAGTTTACGTAGAGAAAACTTGATCAGAAGGTAGAGCAAAAGAATACACATCCGATAACGGCAACGTCTCTCTCGATTTATAGAAATTCTTTTGATACCCTTGAATTAGAAAAAGATCAAGCTATTTAAAACCAATATTCTATACTTCACAACTATTTTTTAGTATTTATAATCGCTGCTCAAAGTTGGACAGTATTTAAAGAAAAGAAGATTTAAATTATTTTTTCCAAAAAAGTACTTAAGCTCAAAGAAAAACAAGTAAGAAAGCTACAGTCGAGTGTGCTCGACTGGTAGATACCCGGTGCCCAAACTTGTTGTTATTGTTGTTATTTAAAACCAATCGCAATACGAATTACACTTTTAAAACCATTTATACACTTACTCGAAACACTCGCTTGATTGCAGCCAAAGAATGAAAATTTTTGGCACCTGCCAATGGCATAGTGATTGCTCTCTCTCGGCACTTTACTATAAAAATAATGTCGTTTTTGAAGACATAAACTTTATATAGGGTGTAGCCTAGAGGTCTGAGTGCCGGGTTTGTGTGGTTTTTGGCAAGATCAGCATGAGTTCAAAAACCGCTTCATCCAAATTTTTTATTTTTATTTTCTTTATTTCAATTGCAAATGGTGTTTTGTCTTCTTTTTATTTAATTAATACATTTGATGTCAGCTCTTCCGAAGTTTAATAATGCAACAATTTTGAGCAAAGCTAATATTGTTAGTTCTCATTTATTCTTGCTTACACAGTTTGAGTGGCTCAGTGGTCGGAGTGGCCGTTGTAGTTAAGTTACGCCAGATCGGCCCGTGATCAGTTCCAACGAAAACCAAAATTTTTTTTGTATTTTTTAGCTTATACATTTTTGTTTTCTTTTATTCAATTTTTTTTTTTTAATAATCATAATAATAATAACAGAAAATTATTGAAGAAAAAGAAGTAAGAAAATTTCCCCTGCGCCTGATGTTGAACCCTCGACCCGATCGGCTGCATGCAGCTTTGCAACAAGCATTAGGTGTCCTGATAGACCCTATCTACAAATGCCCACTTTATTGCCCAATAACTCCAAAGTTTCTTATGTAGATTTTACTCAAACCGCACAATCGTATTGATTTAGTTAATGTATTTACTTTAAATTAAATATTACGACTATAGCTTGAATAAAGTTTTTTTTTTTACTTTCGGAGGCGGAAGTTTAAATCAAACTTGATCTGCGTGCAACGGGTAAGAATGCCATCTGGTGGCTCTAGCTCTTATAGTCTGTTTACCAACACGGACAGACGGACTGACGGACATGGCAAGAATGAACAAGAACATCCCCAGTGGCGCAAATTTGGCTTCGAGTTTCGATTACATCTGTCATACTTCGAGTGCAGTAAGCATTCGAATTCATACTACAACATGCTTTACTTTTCCATAAGCTTGGCTGCCTTTTCCGCTAGTACTCGCCTACTTCAAATTGAGCAAGTAGATGCTTTACTGACTGGTATACCACAAATATAGGACTGTAATGCAGATACATTACTGGCTGGTTATACTACGTGTATAGAATCGTAATGCAGATGCTTTACTGGCTGGCATACCACGTATATAGGATTGTAGTGCAGATGCTTTACTGAAGGGTATACCACGTATATAGGGTCGTAACGCAGATTGAACCGAATGGAAATAGTTTTATATTTCTAGCAAAATAAAAGATATTCCGCACTCAGTTTTTTCAATATTTTATATATTAATTTTGAATTTAAACTAAAAAGAAGAACAAAACTTATAAAAGTATTTAAAAATTTCATAATAAAAATGCGTCTTGGGCTCATCTTTAAATTAAAAATAACTTAAACGTATCTTCTTAGGATATAGGATTATTTTATTTCTCTGCTTCATTTTCCTTATTGACACCCCCAGTTTGTTTATTGTGTTTTGCTTTTTCATCGAATTTCTTTTTTGGAATGCGATCTTTGTTGATCCTAAATGCATCCGGATTAAGCTGTAGTTGTAAAATGTAGCACCTTTCATTCAACCCATCTTCTTTAACAGCATCTATATGTAAAAAAAAAAAAAACAATTAGCAGGAAATATTTAGACTTCCGCCGTATATTACGCTTGCATAAGCCTCTCTGGAACATTTTACACTTTTAAAACTCACAAAATCTTTATCAAAACCTGAATTAATTGCTCTTAACAACACACCCGACACATACTTCTACTTGCAAAAAGTAAAGTAAGAGATGTCAAGACAAAGTTATATACATATAAAAAAAAAAAATTACACAAACAACAAGCAGTGGAAATAGAAACTTAAAAAAAAATACACACAGTCGCAGGTGCCGAACACAGTAATAAAATAACAAAGCAAATTAATATAAGCCGAACGATTGCCGAAGCTTTCAGGCAGGACCAAAAACAACTTCCCATTACAGTCCTGTGTTCTAACAGCTAGAGAAACGATTACGAATGTACCGTCGACGATGCATCTTGTAGAATTACCACATTCGGTCGTAGCCGGGTTACGCCACTGGGTATATACTTTATGGGGTCAAAGATTCCTCCTTCTGCCTGTTACATACATTCTCGGTTGGCACTAACTTATAATAAAAACCCTTGTACCGGGATAAAAGGAGAAAAAAAAAATATTTATTTGTAACAAACGTGAATTTTTTATAATACTTATACATTTTGACTTTGAAGAATCATAAGTAATCTCAAAAACGCGTAGCACCTTCTTTAAAAATAATTTTTATAGGTTGAACAATTATCTATCATATGCCCTTTAATTCACTCGATTATCTTACTTGTCTCTACTGAAACAGAAAAGTAAGTAATGGAAGTGTCCATTATCACACACATTAATTGTCTACATTTGTCACACATAGAACAGCCATGCTGGCGAGGAAAGATCCCGTTACGGAGAAGGAAAAGCAAGAAGAGAGCAGAAAATGGCCATCTCACAAACCGTCACACCATGGCAAAGGCACAAATCAGAAACTCCAACACAGACAAACACAAATCACCAATGACTTGACTGAGAGAGCATGGAAGGATCCCGTTAGCACCACCCGAGCGGAAGAGTCCCGTGGACCTCAGCAAAACCGAGGTTTTTTTGAAACAAGCGACGGTACCGACAGTTTTTTCAACGAGACACGGATGCAAAAGGGTCGCCAACAGTCGCCGGCGAAGTGGAGACGCAGGGACTCCGAACCTGCGTCGTCGGCTACGAGATATCGGAAGTCGAGCTCTCCGACGGGGACACAGAGGCAGGTGGGCCGGCTGAGGCATCGCCAGCACCAACACTGTCGGAAGAGGCCGGCGACTCGGACGTCACACCCGCGGTCTCCGAGGACGAGGACGATGGATCGGAGCCCGTGAAGTGGAGTCACTCAAGAGCCTATGCACCTGGCTGCGCTGGGGTACTGGGAGAGGAGGCTCGAGGAGGCCGAATCCGAGGAAGCGCGATTGTGAGCAGCCGCCGTCGACAACCGTGGCGACACCGTCGCCATCGCCACCACTATGTCACAGTGCCCACACAAGGCGCGCGGTGGAGACTGAGGAAAGGCAGCAGGACTGAGGAAACGCAGGCAGTCCCGAGAGGGGGGTGGATCAAGCTGCCCTAAGCATGGGAGCAGCTGGGAGCGCCGCAGACCGCGGTACCAGCAGGGTGCGAGCTGGAGGAGCAACAGCTCATGGGACGACAGCAGGCCGATTCTGAGGAAGGCAGCTAGACGTCGGAGGACAAGATGGAGAAGGGGTCGTGGATGTGGCCCGCCCCGGCCGGAGCTCACCAGCGGGCGGAGCGGCCAGCGATGCTACGGCAGCAGTCACTGGGAGAAGGTACCCGCGGACAAGTGGCTGGAGAGCATGTCCAGGAAGGAGAGATGGGCCAAGCTGGTCTTCGCGGGAGTCCGTAAATACCACCGCGTAAGGGTAGCCGGCTGCAGGGTATGAATAAAACACACACTCATTACACAAACAATAAAAGGTGATGTCTCTCGGCAACCGGGGTAGCGAGCGCCGGGTCAACGACCGGGCATGGCTCACGAGCCAGAGACGGAGGCGAGGCTGCAAAGGCGCAGCAACGGGGCGAGCGAGGAAAGATTGGGATGCTGGGGGCCAGGGGCAGCATTTACGGAAGGCATTGTCATTCATGAGCATAGAGTCTGGAAAGAAACGTTAAGTTAGAACCGGGAAACGGGTAAAAACAAAAAGATTACTTATAGCATTATGATACTGCATTAATAACTTCATTGGCGTATTCATTAGAGGCTTGACAGCAACCATAGGGTTTTACCTAAGTGCGAGCAAGACAGCTATACGGCACTTTCAATGAGAGATTAATGCCATAATTGCTTATTAATTGATAAACCCGATTAGGTATAAACTACCAGACATAAAATGAGTTTAATAGAAAATACCGTCTGTAACGCATAAAAGTGTATCTAAAAAGTATATTAATGTCGCATTAGACAAAACGGTCTCACAGAATATTTTGGTTTTTGCTGAAGGTTTGGCATAATTTTCAGCGCATATACTGCACAAAAGCAAGATAAACAAACAAAATAAATCAGTTTTCGTCAGCATGGCTTTTCCGCAGTGAAATTTTTCAATTAAGAATTAACTAAATCTATGTACAAGAAAAACTGTAAAAATCAGTTAAATGGTTTTCATATTAATTTCTGCAGGAGTATTTGCATGATGACTCCAGAAATGGATAAATTGTGTACTGCGAACTCCGGTCATTGTTACTGTTTACCTTTTAAATTGGTCTCACCGTAGTCGCATTACGAAAGAAATCCGAACCAAAAAAGACATATAGTTGTCTCTTTCAAGGCTCTAATGACGAAGTCAATGAATGAAAACTTGTACGCTGTGTCATAGTCGTATTACCAAAGTTATTTTTACCATGGCGGCCACCAGAGTGACAAATAGCGATAGAAAATCTGACTGCTGGCAAGTGTCAGGCGATCGGCGATAGGACGATAACAACTATAGCTTCACTATCGCAAACCGCGATCATGTCGCGAGCCAGTCGCGAGAGTGTGGCCAGAGAAATAGTCAGTATTAAAATACCGACGCGGAGAAGAAAATACCGCGATCAAGCCGTTTAAAAAAAACGGGGTAAATGCTTTGCACTGTTTTGGCAACCGAACCACTCGTCCTCTCATTCTCTCTCTTTTCAGCTGCTGCTGCTCACGTCACGTTTACATGGTCTGTGTAGCGGCAGAGAACGGGCAGAGGTAACGACGCATGAGACATGTTTTTTCGTGCGTGCAGCCGGCTCTATCGAATTATAAGACGTTGTCACGTCAAAAACTAATTTTTCGGAAGTCTTTAATATTAAGATTTGATGATGTCAGTGTGATAGTAAAACATCAGACTTTAATGTTACGTAATATAAATTTTAACACAGGCACGCTCTATTAAGATATCGGCTGTTAATAACAGCTAATCGGAGTGTCGTGCGCATGTGAGCTTGTTTTCGACAAAAAAAAATCTGTTAAAGTTATTAAAAAAGGCACTAAGCTATATTTTATTAAACAAGTTATAATGGTATCGAACGAGAATGGCTTGTACTACATGTTAATGATTTTCAAATGTTGTATTATTATACCCGGTACCCATAGGGTACAAGGGTTTTGCCAACCGAGAATGTATGTAACAGGCAGAAGGAGCCATCTCCGACCCCATAAAGTATATATATTCTTGATCAGCATTACCAGCCGAGTCGATTTAGCCATGTCCGTCTGTCTGTCTGTCCGTCCGTCCGTGTAAAACAAATGATCTCAGAGACTATAAAAGCTGGAGTTACCAAATTTGGTAACAACATTGGAATCTGTGGCACTTATATCAAGTTTGTTTTTAAATTTGGCCACTCCCACTTCCGCCCTCAAAAATAAGCTTTAGGCGTGATTTTCGGCTTAAAATAAATAGATAGACTTAATAAGTAGGCAATCGCGGACGTGTTCTGAAAATTTGAGTAAAATCGAATGATAAACATAGAAGTTATTAAGCAATAAGGTTTCTGTGTATACTTCTTCTTCCTGAGAGAGAGAGAGAGTGCACGTGCGTGTTGCTCATCATGTTCTTAGCAACACTTGTCACTTTTGAGTGTTGCTATACATGTTTCTAGCAACATTTGTCTTCATTTGTCAACATTTCATGTTCATGTGCTTTTCAATGTCACCCACAATGCTTTGGGTACCGGGTGTCTCACAGTCGGTCACACTCGACTGTAGCTTCCCACTTGTTTTTTAGTATCGTTTTAATTGAGTGTTTTTAACAGCCTTTTTGCTGAATTAGTTAATAAAAAAAACTCATGTTTAATTAGATATATAAAAAGAGTTTTACCCAGTTTCATCTTAATATTTATACTAGGTAAATTAATTCTTGTTCATATGAATGTAATCTTAAAGTTCACTTTTGGGCACTCTCTCTAATTTATTTGACTTATAAAACACAGACGTATTACTAAATCCTTGTATACTAAAATCATAATTACAATGAAAAAAAAGCGGGTAAAACACGAAATAAACTTTGTAAATCCGATCGCTTGCACAGTGCAAAATCGAAATTGTTTTTTGATATACAAAAAAATTAGGACAATGCCCATTTTAACATACTGTCAAACCTAAAAATACAACTTAAAAAAAATCTCATACAGAAGTCAAGACTCAACTATAGGCCAAGATCACACAAATCTTTGTTGTAAACCGGGTTGCCAGATACGTTTCGATCGAAATCACTCGATCCGTCAGTGGCTTTGCTTTACGATCAACCAACCAACATAAGCGCCTGTTTAAACGAGCGCGTTTGAGAATCCAAGCTTGTTTTAATTTAGTTTAGCCCCTTAAATATATATTGCTTAAGACCTTTGATTAATAAAAAAAATCAATTAAGTCCGATTTTCAACAGAGTTTGCTTAAATGACTTCTTAAGCTTGTCATGCTTCCGCCGGAGATGGGCTTTGTTGCTAAGGCGTGCGTCTGTCAAAGCAGTTGCTCGAGTTTTCGAAACGCGGTCAGGGCAAAATGGAAGGAGTTGATTTTTTCTTATGTTTATTTGACTTTTCAGATAGATTAAATCGGTTGATTATGGCAGTTTTCACGTCTTTTTTAAAAATTTGATGAATATCTTTAAATTCTTTACTCGTTGATCCACATAAGGAACATAAGTTAATGCATTGTAAACTTTTTTGCCAATCATTGACAGAATTAATTGATGAGTAACTTTTACAAAATTGGCATCTACTTCAACCATAGTATTAGACAGCTCTCGAATTTTCTTACATACTCTCTCATGTTCTGCTTGCGAAACGTTGCATGTTTCCTTCATAAATTCAATTTTTAGACGTCTGCAAAACCGAGATAAGCCAGGTGATGGCAGCGATTCGTGCTTACGTGGGTAAAGATCACACAACCTGGGATCAGAATTTAAATGAGATAAGGTGCTCTTAGACCTAGTTTGCACACCACGACCGGATATTCTCCGGACTTTTTGACGTTTGGTCAAAATATGATCTTGAATGGCAAAGACTACGAACTGCTCAGAAAACTTAATTTGATATCAGACTACGCTAGAATAATAATGTATCCCAATGCATTAAAATTGGCCAGATACGCAGCACAGCTGAATACTGCCAAATCACATGAAGCAAATGCTAAAATATATAATTTGAGAAGTAGAAATATCCAATTTCAAGTAGGAGATCAGGTTTATGTTCGAAACTTTTTGCAAAGCAACGCTAGCAAGCAATTTAGCCATAAACTAGCCAAAGTATTCGTGACAGCTACCATAGCTAGAAAACTCAGTCCAACGTTTTATGAGTTATCTGGTAAAAATGGAAAGAAAATGGGCGTATACCACGTAAAAGATATTCAAACAAGGTAGTACACTTTCCCTTTTCAGATTACGATTCCTTTCGACACTCAAAAACATAATCTGTGATAGTGAAATAAGAAATAAGCAGATTTAACTAAACAAATAAATTCATAATAATTATTTTGAACTCGATACTAGACAATTTCTTTTTTCGGCAAACTAAGGTTAATAGAAAGTTGGTCAAAGAATAGTTGTCCCTTTCGCACTTCAGTGGACGCGCTCAGTGCCTGGAAAGATCCCGTTAAAGCTCGCTCGACGAAAAGCCTTGGCAAAAGTTTCAGCGAACACACGATCATTCCGCTTTATCTACCTAGAAACGAAAGACGTAAAATTAAGAGCAGAAAATCAATGTGAACAAGACCACGTGCCGTGCTACACAAAATCAAACATAAAACAGGCAAAACGATTGTGATTCAGTTCTGATTCTAAAACGATTTAACATAAAGTCGGTGAAGAGATAATTCAAGTGCGTAAAGAGTGCGAAAGCAGCAGCTCTGAAATCGCGAACGTAAGGGAAGTGAAAGAAGAAAGTTTAAATTCAGGTAAATAGATACTCGTAAAGGAGCTATTTTGTGCAGCAACTGATCCAGAGTGTCCTTATAGAATTCGAGGTTACTGTCGGTTGGCCATACGCACGCCCTGCCTACATACAAGCCGCACGTATCCACACACACACGTGCAGGCATAGGTAATGCCCATACATACAAACGTCGACTTGTCGCTTATGAAAATATGCAGAAGTGCTGCCGACAGTGACCGTGACCTTCATTGCGCTGAGTTCTTCTTGCGGGATTATCCGTAATCGGCGCGAAGGCCCGATCTGGGAGGGAGAGATGAAGCAGGAATACGTGTCATTGCGTAAGCCAGATGGATAGAGAAAAAACGAAATATGCCGTGATTACAGCTAAGTCGCTGCATATAGGGTGCTTCTGGCTCTCGACTCGATGAAATAAGAAACTGGAAAAGAAGGAGAAGCAAAACGTGTTGATGTTGCTGCTGCCGATGGCCGGAGCCATATAAGAAAATTAAATAAAGTCTTTTTGGAATATAATTGTTCAAAAATTTCCTAAAAGAAACTCGTTAAGCCTTAGACATGTAAAATAATTTTATTTAATGTAGTTTAAGCTTATAAAATAGATAGACTTAGGAATTGAAACGAAAATTTGAAACGAACTGAAGTTTTAACGAAAACATTGATAACAAAAATTTAAATAAACTGAAAATGAAGTAATAATAATAAGTAATAATTGAAGTAAAGAATAATTGAAGATGAATAACAATAGATGAAGATGATTGCTTTTAATAATACTTGAGGAAAATTTAAGTTGATGATTTAGTTTGGAGTTTTGGAGAATTAAATTTTAATATAAATATCAGAACTCACCTTACTCTAACAATGACTTTTAATACCCTTACTTAATGGAAACTTCTTAATTAATACTATACTATACTCTACATACATATTATTACATATTTGTATACCGAATAACCCTTGATTCACAGCCATGTAGCAGTTCATTGGACCCAATGAGCTTCTCGGCGACGACAATGGGCTAATCTTCCGCAATACTTTCGCGATACTTTCGCGATACTTCCATGATACTTCCCCGACTCTTCCGCGATACTTCCCCGACTCTTCCGCGATACTTTCGCGATACTTTCAGATACTTTCGCGATACTTCCCCGACTCTTCCGCTACTTTTCCGCAATTCTTCCGTGATACCTCCGCGACTCGAGGGGAAAAATCCTTTTTACATATAGTGCCATATCTGATACATAGCATGCGGTGCGAGTTACATCGACATCTACTCATTGTTCTCTGCTCAGTTCATATTATGTGACAAAGCGGTATTGTGTTCACCGTGAAATTGTGAAAATAATTTAAAAATAAGATATTTGTTTTCTAACATTTCAATTGGAAACCATCAAATCAATCACGTGAATTGTACAAATTTTTATTCAATTTCAACCAACGGCAGGCATTTGTCTGTAAGGTGGTAAGTTGAACTGTGTAAATTATGTGGACCGTGCATTTGAGGTTAAACTCACCACTCTGTCCATAGCCCAAAATACATAGAGGACGACGTGCGATCATCGGCCGCCGCACAAGACATGCAAGTCAGCAACAATTGTATTCACAGAACTTAGGCGAAGAAAGACAAAATATAATAAGAGAAAATGTCCTATTGGGACATCGCGTGAGGTCACGAAGATCATTGGCATCATAAATCGCTTGGAATTCCAATATGATCCCACTGCGAACTACAGTGATAATGCAAATTTAGATACTGAGCCAATGACCACTATATGCCGATATTGCAATGCGTTAAAGTTCAAAAGAGAACCGGCTGGATTGTGCTGCGCAAGTGGAAAAGTCAAACTGGATCCATTACTTACACCACCAAAGCCACTAAAACCATTGTTCGATGGAAGTGATCCCGATTCCATCCATTATCTTCAACATATCCTTGAATACAATAACTGCTTTCGCAAGACTTCTTTCGAGCTAATATCATTCGAGAAGGCGGCTTCATGCTGACTTGCCAGGTAAAAGATACAACACACATAACCAATCACATAACAACTACATATACACCACACACTACACCATCACACGATCAGAAGTTACACCCTATTCTTCAACAAATGATTGTTTGCAATTACAGGTACAAGGACAAATATATCATTTGCATGGTTCAATGGTACCAACACCAGATGAACCGCATCAATTTCAGCAAATAGATTTCATTTCGTCGATGGTGGATCAGCTGAATGTGCGTTGCAATATACAGGAACATAACAGTTAAACAGACGAAATATTGAACAGTTGCAAACATTTTTTCACGCTAATAATGCTGTGGTTAATATGTTCAAAACAGCATTTGAACGAATGCCATCGGATCGCAGGAATTTGATTGAGGCATCCATTATTAACGGAAATTACGCATATGAAAATGTATGTATTCCTCGAATACCGATGATTCCGACTGATCTACCGTTTGACTTCAGACGATTGTTTTTCCAGTTCGCCTTGCGTTAACAAGTCGCAAGGCAAATCGCTTAGTGTTTGCGGGATAAATTTAGAAAATCATTGTTTCTCACATGGGCCGTTATATGTTGCGTATTCACGAGTTGGGAAACCATCCGATTTGTTTGTGTTAACGTCAGACCAAAAAACAAACAAATGTTACAAAATTTTGCTATGTTGTAGACCTGATATTAAAACATTTTTGTTAGAGACTGCTTTGGGTTCTGAACATTGATGTTTTTCAAACTTTCCAGGAATTAATTGTTATTAAGTTGAACACTTTAAAAATAAATTCAACTTTGTTTATAAATATGATAATCAAAAATGTCCAGAGAATGTGTTGTCGGCCCATTAAACGTTTGTTTTGTGTGCTTAAATTATAGTCCCAAACCAATGTTTCTTACCAAAGCCATCAAATCACCAGATTTGTTAAGTTTCAGGGCTACAACATATCAAAATTTGTTGCAAAACTTAATTTGTAAAATGCATCTTAACTAAAGAACGAGAGGTCTCCCATTGGGTATTCTTGTTAAATATTGAAGAAGAAAGGCCAAAGCTCTTTTAAGCTGGATACCCGCTCTGGGCAACTTAAGGTTTGGGAGTTATTAAGCCTTGAAAAGTGCCGATTCAAGCAGTGCATGATACTTTGACCGCGATTTTCTCGAAATTGGTGGGTGATGGAAACTTTTCAGTTTCGGACTAGTAATATACCGGTTCAGATCTATCGGAATCGATGGTTTTTATTCGCCGGCATTTTTTTTGTCCGTCTATTATAGAATCAATAATAATTTATCTGTCCTATCCATAAATGCCAGTTTCCATATCAAGATACACCAACTTACTCCTATCGCCACAAAAAAACTATGGATTTATGTGAGTTATTTTGTTATACTAGTCGGATCTCAAAATAATCTCTACGACCGTATATGCCAGGTAAAAAGAAATAAATAATTTTGATTAACTTGTTAGCTGTCCGGATCTGGCGAGGCCAATCAATCCAAAATATCGAATAGTAGTTGCTCATTCCATTACTCAGATACTTGCACTAGCAGGAAAAAAAACTTTTAATCAGTTTGTGTAGTCCTCCTTGGTAGTTCTGACATTTCTGGCTCCAGCTCACAGAATCTGCATGTGTCGATTTCTGAAAGTTTTAATTTCTTAAGGTGATACCTTAGGTTGCAGTGACCTGTTATGTAGCCTGTTAGAGTGCGAATTACACCCTTTTTAAGATTGATGATGCGTTTGGATCGCGACATCTGGGGGACGAGAAATTGTTTGGCTTGTCTCAGCCCTACACTGTCGGTCCAGTGATGACTTATCTCCTTTTCGTCCCATTTCCTGAACAGTTCTCTTTTGTGTCCTTTCGAAAGTCCACAGAATGGTTCAGGGCCGAATAGTGGTGTCATCGCCCCGCGTTTTGGTAGGGAGTCTGCCACCTCGTTTCCTATATGGCCTTCATGCCCTGGCACCCAACCCACCGTTGAGGTGTTTTTGAAGGCAAGGGCGTTCAGCTGCTGGAAACAGTGCTCTACAAGTCTGGAGGTGATCGTGAAGGACTGTCAGAAAAGATGTAAGTCCGTGCATCTTGCATATTCCTGCAAAGGCATTCACAAGCACCGATTTCTTGTAACATCCTGGATAAGGAAAGAGACTTACAGGACGCAGTCCTGCTAAGCGTTCTCAGGGTCGAGATTGGAATCGCGGATGGGACCCTATGATACCGTAGCTCTTTCGGGGTGGGGTGAGTTAATTGTGATTCATCATCGACTCTCATTACATAATGATATTTAGGATCCCTAATGTGTCTAAAAAAATTTGGATCAATGGATTGAAAAACAAACTTCACAAACGAAGGGAAGCAAAATTAACTAAAATTTTAAGAAGAAAACTTTTATTCAGGATGTGATCATAAACTGCTGCGGGATCTTAGTTGTTATGTGATCCACGCGTCGTTACGCTTCCCTTCCTATGATCTCCGATAATACATTTTTTTGACCGACCTTATCTATATGACCTTATGTACATGTTGTGTTCTAAATATAATGTTTCTTCTATATGATTAAGTACTAAATAAATTTATTTCCTTAAGGGTTGCCTACAAATTTCATGTTATGTCTTATATATATGCATATTCTTACACCATTAAATCCATTCAGGGATTATTTAAAATTATTTATCAAAAGCTGCCCCAAGAAAAAATTATAATTTGTAAATTTTTTTGGAGTAGTATGTGTGAGTGAGTAAGAGCTTATCTCCATGATCAGTAAGTTTCAATGTTTCGATGAACAAGTAAATAATATTGGCAGCAAATTAGAATCAGCGCACAGTACGATCACTCAATCAGGCAAAAGCTGTATGCCGTGACGGGCAATGGTAGCGCACATATTATATATACATATGGGATATAGGCCCATGCCTATATAGTTGGCAGAGTCCAACTTAGCTACAGCGGCAGCGTTGAATTGAGTACCCACCGTATCATTTACGAAATTGGGGCATTTACCCGGGACTTACGTACATTACATCCGCGCAGAAAGGCCTTCCATTGCTTATGACGTGTTGATGCTGTATAACTAGATAGAAGTTTGATTACGGCGATTTTAATTTGCTGTTATTGGTTTCATCGTTTGTTTTCATCTTAATCTTCTTGCAGGTAAATCGAGTTTCGCTCCCACACACACATGTCTACATTAAACTACAAAGTTTTTGGTTGGGCCTGCATGAAAAAATTACAATGAGAATTTTTCTAGAGATTTTGAGACATTAATAGACTAATATGAACTCGGAATCGAGTTCTCTTCTACTCCAGTGAAGCTTCCGTGCTTAAATCCTTGGGCAACTCCGATGAAGTCTCTGCTACGGGAACACAAGAAAGATATGCCATTTTCCCCGGATTGGCGGTCCAGGTCTCCAGATGTGTTGTCGGGGCTACAATGTACGCCATCTGGAGTTTGTACTGTAGCGGCCACGTGAGGACGGCACTGGTAAGGCGCAGCGGCCTTGCGTGAAGTTTTTTCTGCCCTTCTAAGTCTCACAGCCCTTATGTCTGATTTTCTCCAGGGTAGCGGATCACTGCCAGACACTGGAGAGTCCGCAATGTTTTCGCAATAAAGGGAGGCAAGAGCGGCACGCTAGAATTATGGAAATACGGTGCCGCACCACTTATTAAAGGGTATTTAGACTCTCTGTTTTTGCGTTTCGAGTAAATTTAAAACCTTTAATAGTTTTACCTATTCAGGCTTGAGTTTTTGTGTAAGTACTCGCGCATTTAGCTGGGTATTGATTTTCACTGATTAGCAAAAGAGAGCGATTAAAGCTCGGAGCGGCTTTATATACACGCTTCAAACTTTTTTCTTCTTGTAAACCATGAAGTTTGCTGCACTTCGGTCTGCCTAAATAAGCTTACGAAGTTCGATTAGCTCATAATCGCGTAAACACAATATTTACATCGCAGGTGACAAAAAGTCACAGAAGTAGCGGTGTAAAGTAGACAAATCGGTTGTTTTGAAATTTCGACCATTACACCACCCGATAATCTAACACCAATCGACGGAAGATTAGCGGGAGTTAGCATCTAATATCTTTTGAGTGAAAAGTCCCTATTTCCTTACCTTGCAGGTCTTCTATGAGATAGTAGCAATTGCCGAGTTTTTTACGTATGCGACACTTAAGGATCTGTGGACCAAGTTTTGCGTTAAAGTTGTGTGTAAACTTACTTAGTGCAAAATTCCTTCTAAATACTTTCCGTCCCTCTCTATACGAAACTGGCTTACTTCTCAGATTGTATGTCTTAACATTACGGTGGTAGGCTAGTCGAATGCTTTCCTGAATTTCCTTTCGAAGTAATGCCAAGTTATCTGATCTTGACAATGGAGCAATAGGTTCTTCCAATAATGATAGCTGGTTGAGCAATCGATAATCGGCGCCATGGGTGATCATCTCCAATCCGAATAATACTTTGTATGGGGAACAACCAATTGATTGATGACAGGCGGATCTAAGCGAACAAGATATGGCGGAAAGGTGCCTATCCCACTCTGTTTGATCGTTTTCAAATATGACCTTATAGCTGCTAAGAGTGACCTATTCACCCGCTCAGCAGCGTTGCTTTGGGGAATACAATGCAGTGTACGAATGCTGAACGCCTAACTCTGTTAAGAACGCGTTAAAATCATTTGCTGTAAACTGTGTACCGTTATCGCTTATTATTAACTCTGGTACCCCAAATGCGTGAAAGATGGTTTTCAGCAAATAGTCTTGGATGGCAGCAGAAGTAAATTTTTGAGCGGCTGCAGCCAGTGATATTTACTAAAATGATCTAGAACTATTAGAAGTCCAATATGACCGTCTTTGCTGCGAGGGTACGGACCAAGCAAATCTATATATAACCGTTGGAACGGCCTGCAAGTGGGTATATGTGATCCCATGGGAGCGCGGAGTGTATAATTGGGAGCTTTGTTGTTTTGCAGATTTCGCATTGTCGAATGTAGTGTCTCACATCCGTGGCGAGGCCTGGCCAATACAAATTCTGACGTAATCTTTCAATCGTTTTTGCATGCCTCCGTGCGAAGACACTACACTGTCATGTGCTTGTTTAAGTATCAGCTCTTATAGACTTTGGTATCCAAAGTTTCCATGCTTGTTTTTCCTGTTGAAGAATTCCACAAGCATGCTCCGTTCCCATGTACACGAATGGCTCTATTATTTTAATATCTGGGAATTTTGAAGGGTTCTCTAGTATCTTTGCCTTTAAAGACTTATAGTCTTCTTCAGAAAAGCTTCCGATTGTAAGTCTACAATGGGCCCTACCTCTAGATCAGCTATTTCATCATCGCACAAGCGCGATAGGGCATCTGGCACAATGTGGTCTTTACCTTTCGGTGAGAAATGGAAAACTTATATTGATCGAGTCGGAAAATCCATCGAGCCAATCTACCGGAAACATTCTGTTGGCGGCGCAGCCACATCAAGCTTGAATGATCCGTGAATTTCCGCTGTAATTTCTTTGTGCGCGGCTCAACTCAAAGCTATTGGCTTTTCTTCCAAATCCTCGGACAGTTAGATCAAAACCGCACCGATGCCAAAATCACTTGCATCACAGTGAAGATAGAACTTTTGGCCAAAGTCGGGGTTCTGCAGAATAGGGGCAGACGTTAGCAAGACTTTTAATTCATCCATCGCCTTTTGGGCATCTTGTGTCCAAACAAACTTCTTTTTTGAAGACAGAACTTTTGTGATCGGGAATGTACGCGTTGAGAAATTCTGAATGAAACGTCTATACCACCCACAAACGCCTAAAAATGCTCGTACTTGCTTTAAGTTTTTCGGAGGAGGCCAGTTCAGAATACATGAAATTTTAGATGGGTCTGTTCAGATCCCACCACTACCTATTATGTAGCCCAAATAATTAACGCTCGTTACGCAAAATTTGCTTTTGGAAATATTAAGCATTAAATTGGCTTTTCTAAATTCCTCAGCTAGACGAACTAAAACCGCTAAATGAGAAGAAAAATCTTCAGATACTATGCAGACATCGTCAAGATAGCCAAAAACACAATGGCACAAATCGGGCGGAATTATACTATCCATTAAGCGGCACATGGTCGAGGGGGCACCTCATAAGTTTTACGAAAACCAACAAGAATCTCCTTAAAACCATTTTTGGTTTGCCGCATAAATGACATAATTTCCTTTTCAACATCGCGACAAGATTCAAGATTCAAAAATAGATAAAATGTTCTGTAATATGACAAAAATATAGCTATAACTTAAAAACTAGCAATTTATTTCTAAAAAAACGCTAAATCCAGCCACACAGTAACAATTTGACAGCACTGATTCTTCTGTTCTCTTTTGTTCATTCTGTCCATGAGCGGCAGCGACGTCGACTGAGAAATTTCCTATCCCGCGGGATAGGGCCGTGCCGACCACTGCTCTATACCCTCCCTACCTTTGGAAATGTGTGGAACCTAGTGTACATTCCCCCTAAATTAACGAATTCACCACCTTAATCTTAATATTTCGTTGGCATTATGTAATAGGACACAAAATTTTAATTGATTCTTATTATTTTTATGGTTTGTTTGTTTCTTGGTTTTTGTTTTTAGGGATTATTTAGTTTCTAACAATATTTGTATAGTATCTCATCAATATAATAGAATCAAGCTCTTACTCGATAAATGTTATCGATTGACCATACTATCTACAGTTTTAATTACCAAATTTAATTATTACATTACCCCATCGTCGTCGCCGAGAAGCTCGTTGTGTCCAATGAACTGCTATATGGCTGTGAATCAAGGGTTTTTAGGTATATAGATTTATAGAAATATGTATGTAGAGTATAGTATAGTATTAATTAAGAAGTTTCCATTAAGTAAGGGTATTTATAGTCATTGTTAGAATAAGGTAAGTTCTGATATTTATATTAAAATTTAATTCTCCAAAACTCCAAACTAAATCATAAAGTTCAATTTTCCTCAAGTATTTTTTAAAGCAATCATCTTCAACTATTGTTATTCATCTTCAATTATTCTTTAATTCAATTATTGAGTTCAATTACTTCATTATACCCTTGTAGAGGGTGTTATAATTTTGCCACGATATTTGCAACGCATGTGAAGGAGGCACCTCCTCGGTTTCTACGCGAACTAGTCTTTCAGTTTTTGAGCTATCGGGCTAAAATTTTCAGCATAGTCTTATTTCTTTAGCACGCATTATATATGCCGAAATCGGTCTACTATATCCTATAAAAATTACGACTATAGCTTATTTAAAGTTTTTTACGATTTTCGACCGAAGTGGGCGTGGCCAAACAAACTTGATCTGCGTGCAACAGTTTTCAATGTTGTCACCAAATTTGGTGACTCTAGCTCTTATAGGCTTTGAGATCTGTTGTTTCACACGGACGGACGGACAGACGGACAGACGGGCAGACGGACATGGCTAAATCGACTCGGCTGGTGATGCTGATCAAGAATATATATAATTTATGGGGTCGGAGATGCCTCCTTCACTGCGTATAAGTCGCAAGCATGGGAGAGACACGTGAGAATGTCATCAGCTTGCATTTGGATCCATTTAGGTTTAATAAGTTTGCATTGCACCATGTTTGAAAGTTATTAAGATCTGTTTGTAAATCCGACTGGCAAGCGCGGTCCTTGTATTGCACACAAAGTTTAACGTCGGCAGCGTACATGAGTACTCTGGAGTAAGTCAAGACTTTGGGCAGGTCGTTAATAAATAATGTAAAAAGTAAGGGACCCAGGTGGCTCCCTTGCGGGACACCAGATGTCACCCGTAGAACGTTCGACGAGTTGTTTTTAAAGAGGACCTTTTGCGTCCTGCCATTCAGATAACTTGAGATCCACCTTAGAAGATCGACAGGTGAAGAGGAGTGGGCGGATGATTCGCTAAATAAGAATGGTCGAGGTTAAAGTCACAAAATCCCACGTAGAAAAATGCAATCGTTTGGGCAGAATTATTTTGGGTTGAACTTTATTCGCCTTCATCGGCTGGTCGCAAATTCGAACTAATTACATGTCATATAAATAGAAGTTGGGAGAGCGGCTTCGATAGCTCTTGCGGACTGGAAGTCAGGAGGAAGAGAGAGGGAGAGAGAGTGTGCGAGAGCGCTAGGCTCCGTAAAGCGGGACAATTCGAAGCCGCTAGAGCTTCACACTGGCTCTCGAAAATAAGCGCCCTTTTGGCGCGAACAACAGGAAAACCCATTAAGTCGAGTTTCCTAACAAGAAGGGAATGATTAGCGGAGTCAAATGCTTTACTGAAATCAGTATAGATCACATCTGTCTGCAAATTTTGTGGAAAGCCCCTTATAATGAAAGAAGTAGTCGTTGATCTTCGTTTAATAAATCCATGTTGGCATGGATAAATTACTGACCTACACAGGTGCTGCAAATGGGGAGTAATTAAATTTTCGAAAAGTTTTGGGATGGCTGACAACTTAGAGATTCCTCTATAGTTGTTAGCATCCCCTTTGCTACCTTTTTTATGGAGAGGAATCACGAATGATTCCTTCCAAAGAAGGGGAAATTGGGAAGTTTCTAAGGATAAGGTAAACAATTTTAGAAGGGGACTGCACTGGGACTCGGCACAATACCTAAGCCCACAGCCTGGTATTCCGTCGGGACCTGGCGAATAAACCGGCTTGACACGATGAAGATCCAAGAGAAGGGAGCTTTCGTTTAAGCTAGGACTGAAGATTAGGTTTGATTTGGGCATGCTATAAGAAAAGGTTAAGTTTGAATCGGATGACGGAGAAAAAGTAGTTTGAAAAAACTGAGCAAAAAGATCGGCGATTGCCTGATCATTGTTTGCTGTCGTATTTTCAAATGAAAGCGAAGAGGGATGTGTAATAGGCTTACGTTTAGTGTTGACAAAATTATAAAACTGTTTTGGGTCCTGCGCGAACTGAACCCTACAACGAATCAAATAATTTTTATTACACTGTGCGTTAAGCACCGTAAACTTTGAACCGCTAAATAGCGAGAATGGACAGCTTGAGAACCGTTGCGTTTAAATTTAGAATAACGATTGGACTTTATGTTTTTGGGGCGAGTCAACTCTTTACTAAACCAGGGAGGCTTATTTGAGATTGACGGATAGTATAACGGAACACATTCGGTAAAAAAGGAGTTCATGGCATTGTAAAAAATATCCATGGCACTCACCATGTCAATGCACATGTAGAGATCGGACCAATCAAATTCAGATATAAAATTATTCAGCAGTCAAAAATCCGCCTTGCAAAAGCAGTGAACTTTCTTATCTGGCCAAACTTATCAGAAATATTCTGCATAGCAGTCCCAATATCGATAGTCACATCGGAAGTAGGATGGTATGGATCTTCGGGTAGCGTCAAGGGCGGGACCCTAACCAAACTGACTCTTGCCGGATCAGAGGCAAAGCAGAGATCTAGCAAGCGATCTAAGGAATTTCGTACATGGTTGACTTGAGACAGCGAAATGTCAAACAAGCCGTGCTGCAGTCAAAAGGGTATTTGAGGATTTATTTGTGGACCAAATAGCCCCAGAAATGTTAAAATCCCCTAGAACAATTAAATGGTCCCTATCCGAAAGTCTACTGGAGACCGCCTGAATAGCGGAAAGGTGGTTCCAATAAGTAGGAAGTTCCGACAAGGGAGGAATGTAGGAGCATGTAATAAAAGTAAAACAACCATTAAATGATAGTTTCACACAGAAGAATTCAACATCGCTGCATTCCTCGAAAGTTAATAGTTCAGACGTGAGGTTGGAATCAACCGCAATGAGGACACCGCCCCCTCGCCTGGAAGGCCGATCCAGCCTGTACGTTGTGTACACAGCTGGAAAAACTTCCGAGCTTTGAATCTCCGGCTTTAACCAGGTTTCTGTGAGCACAATCACCTGGGATGCAAATGAAAGACTATCAGAATATAATTTGGGAAGCTTACTACGTAAGCCTCTTGCATTCTGATAGGAAAGAAAAAGAGAATTGGTTAGTTTTTTGAAGCGGACGACGTAGATGGCACAACGTTTTTGTCCGGCCTGGGTAAACTAACCCCTACAGGCCGTTTTTTCTTTTTCTTAGCTTCGTACTCCTTAACAACAACATACTTAGGCCAGAAGGCCGCAGAGCATATTGTGTTGAAAAGTTCGTCGGGGACATTTATTTTGAAGGATGAAATATCCCAAGCATAAGAAAATTTGAATTTTTCCACCTTAATCTTGGATTCTTTCGTAGGTGGAATAGCTATTAGGGCTTTTGGTACTACATTTGTAGTACCAATATCGGCCGGTATTTCAGGCCTGGTACCCTGGGGAGTTTTCTGGGTGGGGTTCTGTGAGGTCATTGATTGTGACCCCTCAGCGGACACGACGGATATAGTTGGAGGCGCTGCCCTCCCGCGGCACGTTCGGAGGCCGAATCTTTTCTCGCCCCCGATCTTAATATCATTGGAGTTAGATATATTGGAGTCGGGGGCTGTGCCGAGGGAGTCAGCTGTTGAGAACTCGTAGCGAGTTGTTGGGATTCGCCCAAATGCGGTGTGCGCTTAGGGGACTCATTTAATGGCTTAAGGCCATTAAACTGGGAGTCCAGCGCCAGGAGCACCTCATTAGTGCTAACAATAAGCTCCTTAAAACAATTTTTGGTTTGCAGCATAAAAGACATAATTTCCCTTTCAACATCGCGACAAGCTTCACAGCAGTAGCGCAATCCAATGTTCTTAGTAATATTATCAGCCATCTGGCCTGTGCAATCAACGCACTTTGCGTGCACAATATTGTCACACAGCCAGCAGCCAATAGTAGGGTCCTCTGCAGAAATTACTTTCTTGCAGGTTTTTATTACACAGATAACATTAGAAGACATTATAGCGACTTACCACTGTACCAGTCAGAAGTTAATAGAAAATAAGAGTAGTTACGTGCACAAGAGAGAGCAAGAGAGCGAGAGTTAGGAAGCTTAAGCCGTCAAGCTGTAATATGGGCGTAACGGATAAGCACAAAGAGGAATGCAAAAATGCATATAAGCGAATCGCTGCACCAAACTAATTTGCAATTAATATTGTTATTAATACACAAAAACAGCTGCATGCACACGCGAAGTGAAACGGTGAATTATTATTTACACAAGATAGAAGTTTTAAATAAACCCCGGTGGTTTATAGCAAAGATTATACACAAATACGAGGCGGAAAACAAAAACACGACCGGGTACTTTGAAAGAGAAAACGAATGTTCCTACATTCCTCCCTTGTCGGAACTTCCTATTTATTGGAACCACCTTTCCACTATCCAGTCGGTCTCCTTTCGGATAAGGACCATTTAATTGTTCTAGGTCATGATATAATTATACAAGGTAATTTCATCAGTTTTGACAAAAACGGGCATAAGCCTTCTTCGCTTCGTCTGATTTTCGCTAAAATCGGAGTCCTTGAAGTGCTTGCCACAAATTGTGCTGGATCTCTTCAATTCGACACCTGTACTTCTATACCACAGCTCCCTTTTTTCTTCGTCTTTTGGGTCTAAGAAACTTGCTTCCAAAGTTTTGGGCCGGCAAAATACACAATATTTTTTGGACATTTTTATTTCTAATAGGAAAACAAAAATATACATATATAATTACACACATACATATATAAAACAAGAATACAAAATTTATTAAACAAATTGTGTTTTGTTCTTTATTTACCTTTTTTTTTAAAAAATGACACACAAATCAATCACAACATTTTTCGACAACGTTTGACGAACGACTGTCAAAATATCGTCCCCAACTGAGGGCAGCTTTCTCGATGAGATTACCTTGTATAATTATATCATGTTCTAGGTGATTTTAACATTCCCGGAGCTATTCGTTCCACAACTGAATCCTCTAACACACTTTTAACTACTGCACATCACGATTTTATTGATGACTTGTTTGACATTTCGTTGTCTCAAGTCAACCATGTACGAAATTCCTTTGATCGCTTGTTAGATTCGTGATTCCTCTCCACAAAAAAAGGTAGCAAAGTGGATGCTAACAACTATAGAGGAATCTCTCAGTTGTCAGCCATCCCAAAACTTTTCGAAAACGTAATTATTCCCCATTTGCAGCACTTGTGTAGATCAGTAATTTTTCCATGCCAACATGGATTTATTAAACGAAGATCAACGACTACTAACCTTCTGGAGCTCACTTTTTTCATTATAAGGGGCTTTCCACAAAATTTAAAGAAAGATGTGATCTATACTGATTTCAGTAAAGCATTTGACTCCGTTAACCATTCCCTTCTTGTCAGGAATCTCGACATAATGGGTTTTCCTGTCGATCTTCTTAGGTGGATCTCAAGTTATCTGAATGGCAGGACGCAAAAGGTCCTCTTTAAAAACCACTAGTCAAATGTTTTCCGGGTGACCTCTGGTGTCCCGCAAGGGAGCCACATGGGGGCCTTACTTTTACATTATTTATTAACGACCTGCCCAAAGTCTTGACTAACTCCAGAGTACTCATGTACGTTGACGACGTTAAGCTTTGTGTGCAATAAAAAGACCGCGCTTGCCAGTCGGATTCACAAGACGATCTTAATAAATTTTAAACATGGTGCAATGCAAACTTATTAAACCTAAATGGATCCAAATGCAAGCTGATGACATTCTCACGTGTCTCTCCCATGCTTGCGACCTATACGCTGAGCTGCTGCTCTTTGGAAAGGATCACTCTAGTTGACGATTTGGGTATCCGTCTAGATCCTAAACTTTAGTTTATTGATCATATTTCGTGCATTGTGAATAAAGCCAGGGGTGTGCTTGGATTTATTAAACTGTGGTCGAAGGAATTCGATGACCCCTACGTCACGAAGAATTTATACACTTCGTTAGTTCGTCCTATTTTAGAATATGTATCTTGCGTTTGGAGTCCCCAGTACGACGTCCACAGCAAACGCATTGAGTCAGTTCAAAAGAACTTTTTACTTTTCGCTCTTTGTGGCTTAAACTGGGATGCAAACCTTAGGTTGCCCCTCTTATGCCTTTAGTTTTGCACCACTGCAGAACATCGTATGAAATGCATGAACCCTTTAGAGTATTATGTGCAAATTATAATGATTTGTACAAAATTACTTCATCTGTAGATAGCCTTCCTTAACTAAAATCTTAGTACACTTGAACTTAGTGCATCATCAACGTCCAAAGGTGTTCCCCAAGGATCTGTGTTAGGGCCATTACTGTTTTACATGTATGTTAATGACTTTTCCAATGTTGTGTCCGAATGTGATGTTTACTTATACGCTGATGATGTGCAATTCTATGTTCGTAAAACATTGTGTCACATTACTGATTGTATAACTGAGTGCAATACCTTGCTCAACAAAATCAATAAATGGGCCCATGAAAATGGACTATGCTTAAACGCAAAAAAAAGCAAGTGTATAGTTATACATAAAAAACCAATAAACACCCCACAACTTCAAAATTTTTACCATTGGTTTTACCTGCATAAAGTACGAGGAATTTGCTGTAAACTTGGAAATCACCTTTAATAACACATTGACATGTGTTTTGTAGGGGGGCGATCCTGCCGCTAAAGAAGATCCTTGAATTGGCACCACAAAGAAATCCCACGGCGCGAAGCGAAGTTATAAAACCGTCGAGGTTCGAAATAAAAAGATCGGGGGGCGTCTAGGTGGACTTCAGTAAGTGTGCGCGTCAGCTTTATTTCGCTGCATACATTAGACTAAAAACTAAGCTTAAGCATAAGACCGCGCTCCCGCCCGCTTTACTCCGCTAAAGCGAGAGCGGGAGTTCGGCAGCTGCCGACCGTGGAGCTCGGATCCGAACATGAGGCCCGCGCTCCGGAGCATGGAAGATGCGCGAGAGCGATCGCGAGCGAGCGAGCGGGGAGCGTAAGAGGGCGAGAGCGAAAAGCTCGGAAAGCTCAGTGAGCAGCGGCGGTACAGTGGCCGCTGACCTAAACATTCCGGCCCCCCTTGCAATCACTCGGGTTGCAACATAGTCGTCCTTTTTACGGCTCGTGGCAGGGTCTGTTCGCCTCCTACGTTGGTCGTCGGCAAGCGGAAACTCCTGACGAGTGGCGGAAACTTGCTGAATAGCGGCTGAAGAGTGCCGCGGGTGGAGGACGAGGGCAGAGCAGAGCGGCAGAAGAGTTCCGTGGAGCGGTAACAGTGCTCCGCGACTGACGTGCCGCCGGATGGGACTGGCGGGATGGCATCGCCGGTTCGTAGAGGTGCAAGAGCGTGTGGTGATCCTGGCCGCACCTTTTGCAGAGATCACCTCGCCGACACGTTCCGTCGGAGTGCTCGTGGGCCAAACATCTGGGGCAGTACCGGTTGGCAAGGACAGCCCGGAGCCTCTTCTCGGCGTTCAAACGGAGGAACCGCCGACATTTCGAAGCGCGTGGATCCCGCTGCAGACTCGGCAACGGTACGATTGCGTACCTCGAGAACATCTGCTTTCAAGGCACTGGCGCTGCGTGGACGTGGAGACATCGTGGTTGATCTGTTTGGCGGAATAGGACAAGTGAAAACATTGAATCCGTACTGGTATCGTTTGAAGACGGGCTGGAAGCGTTGAAAACCTCCCGCACTTTAGTGGTTGTGCATTCGGGCTTAAGAACGTCATGATGTGGAAGATAGTACGTGGCGGAACTGCTCGGCGTTGAAACCTCGGCCTTGTGACCTAAATCAATATATTCTTGGATCACAGCGTCATACCGGGCCTTTAGGGAGGATCCCTTTCAGGCGATGCTCGTTACGCATAACCTGAGCCAGAGAGAAGGATCGTGAAGATGCGAGTTCGGAACCACTCTGCTCGGGGTCGCGCAAGGGGCGTCACAACGCTTTCACACGTGTCTCTTCTTGTAGTCTGGACAAAATTGTGTTCACAGACAGAATCAGTCTCGGCGACGATTTGGGTGGGCACTTCCTCCACCTCCCGAATTTGGTAAGGAGCTGGTTCAACGAGTCGTCGCCGCAGGTAACTCGCGTAGAAGACGGACACACTTCGAGGGGCCGCTGGAGATAGGGCCTGTCAACACCCATCAAAAATGGTTTCCTGGCCGAGAAGCGAACCGCAAATGTTAGCTTTGGAGTTGCCGAGGAGGATGGACGGGAGAATGTCGGCTCTAATCAACACATCGATTTCAGAACTCTCAAAGAATTTGGGGTCCGCAAGGCGCATGTCAGGAAGTCCCTTAAGAAGATCTCGTGGGACTGGATACGATGGAAGATTCCCGGCCAACTGCGGAAGAACGTAAGCTGCGGTTTCTAACTGCAGCCCGGGTCTGGAAGGCGATCGAATAGAAAGATGGCAAAGTTTCGTGGACTGAGCGGCAACGGTTTGATTAAGGCCAGAGACTTGGGCCTGGATAATCTTGAATGGAAGTTTGACGAGGTTGAAAAGCCTCTCCGTAATAAAGGTGGCCTCGGAACCAGAGTCGATCAAGGCTCGTGCCTGGAAATGGCACCCTAGATGGCAAATGTTAATGAGGGCTGTGCCCAGTAGGACGGCTCGTGAACCGGAAGCGAAACACACTTGCACATCAGAGTGATCCTCTGAGGCTCCCGTGCCTCTTGGAGTAGGCGCTGGTTGAGGCCTGGCCGCGAATGGATTACCGCGGTGCAGGAGGGTGTGATGCCTTCGGGCAAAACAGTTCAGGCAAAGCTGCTTTCTTTTAATGTAGTCGGAGCGACCATTGACATCCATTTCAAGGAAGCGCGGGCATAAGCGAACAGGATGGTTCTCCCTGGCACAGAGATCGCACCCTCTTGTGCCTGGAGCAACTCTGGCCTTGTAAGAATTGAGTCGCCGTGCTGGGGCGCTCGCCGATGGCGACCTTGACGGAACTTGCCCCGAACTGTTAGGCCTGATGTCGACGATAGCTTCCAGAGTACGATGACGCTCTGTCAAAAACGAGTCTAACTCATTCCAGGTTGGAATTTCAGCCTTGTTGTGAATGGATTGCTCCCACATTGAAAGGGTGATTTTGGGAAGCTTTAAGGAAACCATATACACCAGGAGACAATCCCAAGTCTCGACTTGAATAGCGGACATCTCTAAGGCTGTCAGGCTTTGGATTGTGCCTTGCAGCTCTTTCAGAGCGGCTCCGGACTCTTGGGGACAGCCTGAATGTTGAAGAGAATTTTAACTGGCTATTGACCAATAACCGCCGATTCTCGAAGCGGTCAGTGAGCTTCGCCACGCGGAGATAAAACCTTCATTGGTCAGCGGGGCCTTGGAAACAATGGCATGCGCATCGCCACTTGTCTTGGATAACAGGTGGAACAACTTCTCCACCGGTGAGACGCGAGTTGTGGATGTATATCGCGGTGAAAAGGTCTCTGAAGGTGGGCCACCGAAGATAATCACCAGCGAACACTTCGGTGTCCACTGGTGGCAAACGACAACCCGACGGGGGTGTGGGAACACTGACTGGAGCCTGGACGGACTGGGAGGCGGCCTTGTTTATTATGTCCTGAAGCTGGACCAAACACCTTGAATAGACGGAGTAGTAACTGTACTTGGATTCAAGCACTGTCGAAGTGGCCGTGCTATCGGCGGACACGGCAAGAAGATCAGAGCAGATTTCATAGCTCTTTTCCACCTTTGCCACAGGGCCGGATTTGGTCCCGATGGCATTGGCACATGCCAGGGAAAACTGTTCAGAGTCAGGGGCGCCCGGTATGGATATCCGCTTCAAATTGACTTATCCGGTCTGTTGTGGCAATAAACTTTTGAGGGCTTTTACCTCAGTTTTTGGACATAGACCGAGTAAGCCTTGACGAGGATCAGAAATAGTATTGACGGACTCGTCGCTTTTGCCCTTGAAATGGCAGTGGCAGCCTTTGGCGATAAATGAGACGGCCGCGGAGACGGGGATTGGGATCTTGTCAATCGGATTGCTGGGATCGACCGCGGCTTCTTGTCGTCTCCCGTGGGCATTCTCGGACTCGGAATACAAGACAGCGAATGCCACAAGGCACTACGAGTAAAATTGTGGGCAACTGTGTTCCGATGGACTTAATGTTAGTTGTCGGAAGGGAAGCAGAATAAATGCAGAAATGAATTGATGCGAATTGTGGAAACGGAACCAGTTAAGGTTATTTTGGACTTGAACTAGAATGTCGGAAAAAGAACGTTAAAGCAAACAGCGACGAAAAGAAAGGAAAAAAATGCAGAGTACGGTCACACTGCCAGTTTCTGGAGCTCGATTAACCTGTATTATTTTATTTAATTTTGTTATCCCCTTTGTTCAGTTCTTGTTTTTCTTGTTTATCTTCACTATTTCTTTTATGGTTTGCCAAATTATTTAATTGTTTTTATTTATTTTATTGCCTTTTGGGGGGTGGCGAAATATTTTCGCTCGCTAACTATCGTAGCGAAGAGAAAAAAAAAAAACTGGCCGGTAATAAAAATAAATAACTGACGACTAATTTCGCTAATCTTAGCCGTAAATAAATTTTTGTTTACACGTAGTTATTACGGAGCCGGAAAGGTGGAATTAAAAAAAACCTTGGCTTTGGTTCGGGAGAAATGCTTGAGCTAAATCGATAGATATATGGTCACACTATTGCGGATATGGAGGTGCACCTTGGTTTCTAACGTTATTAGTTAGTTGGCATCTAATAAAAAATCATTCACGAATTATTTTATATGAATGGATATATTTATATATATTTATATATATACAGCAGCGGTCAATGCTGTATTTGCCCCGATACTGTTTTGGAGACAGTGCGTGCGTGTGTTTATATGTTTTTGCATTACCCGTTTGCCAATGCAGAATAGCGAAAAATAGCTGGGATGAGTGAGCCCGCCAATATGTATGTGTGTGTACTTGTGTTGGATGCGGCTGCTTATCGTACAGTGGAAACCCGATAGCTGGACTGTAGTTGCGAGGGCGTACAAAAAGTATGAAGGCAGAAAATATATTTATATATGAGCATACACAACATGTATGTGTGTGTGTGCATAAGTTGACTGCCTCTATTTTCGTACAGTGGAAACCCGATAAGTGGACTGTAGTTGTGAGGGCATACAAAAAAGTATGGAGGCAGAAAATATTTTATGTATATATGGGCATGCATTCGATTATGTATGGGTACAGTAGAGTGTCGATAAGTGGACTGTATTTGTGAGGATTACAAAAATATGGAGGAGAAATATTTTTATGTATATATATGGGCATGCATTCGATTATGTATGGGTACAGTAGATGTCGATAAGTGGATTGTATTTGTGAGGATTACAAAAATATGGAGGAAAATATTTTTATGTATATATATGGGCATGCATTCGATTACGTATATATGTTGGTACAGTAGAGTCGAAAGTGGACTGTATTTGAATTGACGGAACAGAAAAATTATGTGGAGAAAAAGAAAATATGTCATACACAGGAAAAAAATATCTCGACAGCGGCGGACTGTTCGGCAACCAGGAAACTCGAAACTAGTGCACACCGGTTGGCTGATATTAATTATGCCTTTTATTTTTCACCACACAATTTCACTTTTAGTCGGCGAATTTACTCGCGGAGGCAGAATTGCGCTGCAATATGTGCATAAGTTGGCACGCGTATGTATGTATGCACATATGCGAACGTTGGCAACGGGAAACGAAAAAGGAAGGCAAGAAATATGGCGGTGCACACAAAGCGGAGACGGATGGAAAATTTGACGAAGAATATAAATTTCTCAACTGCCGTTGTGTCGGAAAAACTCCGACATGGAGTTGACACGAAAATTAATCTTGCAGCGTGTGAACGAAATTTAATGTTCGACCACTGCTGAAGACCGGCGGCAGGAGGGAGATGGAAAAGGCTCGTACTTATCTTTTTAGCGGAAAAATCACCGGAACTGCTGGCGGAAGGGCGGAAAATATCCTGATCCGGCTCGAAGGACCAATGTTTGTAGGGGCGATCCTGCCGCTAAAGAAGATCCTTGAATTGGCACCACAAGAAATCCCACGGCGCGAAGCGAAGTAATAAACCCGTCGAGTTCGAAATAAAAAGATCGGGGCGTCTAGGTGGACTTCAAGTAAGTCTGCGCGTCAGCTTTATTTCGCTGCATACATTAGACTAAAACTAAGCAAGCATAGACCGCGCTCCCGCCCGCTTTACTCCGCTAAAGCGAGAGGGGAGTTCGGCAACTGCCGACCGTGGAGCTCGGATCGAACATGAGGCCCGCGCTCGGAGCATGGAAGATGCGCGAGCGATCGCGAGCGATCGCGAGAGCGGCGGGAAGCGTAAGAGGGCGAGCGAAAGCTCGGAAGCTCAGTGAGCAGCGGCGGTACAGTGGCCGCTGACCTAAACATCCGGCCCCTGCAATCACTCGGGTTTGCAACGCAGTCGTCCTTCTTACGGCTCGTGGCAGGTCTGTTCGCCTCTACGTTGGTCGTCGGCAGAAGCGGAAACTCCTGACAGTGGCGGAAACTTGCTGAATAGCGGCTGAAGAGTGCCGCGGGGTGAGGGCAGAGGCGGCAGAAGAGTTCCGTTGAGCGGTAACAGTGCTCCGCGACTGACGTGCCGCCGGATGGGACTGGCGGGATGGCATCGCCGGTTCGTGAAGGTGCAGGCGCGTGGTGATCCTGGCCGCGCAGAGATCACCTCGCCGACACGTTCCGTCGGAGTGCTCGTGGGCCAAGCATCTGGGGCAGTACCGGTTGGCAAAAGGACAGCCCGGGCCTCTTCTCGGCGTTTAAACGGAGAACCGCCGACATTTCGAAAACGCGTGGATCCCGCTGCAGACTCAGCAACGGTACGATTGCGTACCTCGAGAACATCTGCTCAAGGCACTGGCGCTGCGTGGACGTGGAGACATCGTGGTTGATCTGTTTGGCGGAATACGGACAGAGGAAAAACATTGAATCCGTACTGGTATCGTTTGAAGACGGGCTGGAAGCGTTGAAAACCTCCGCACTTTAGTGGTTGTGCATTCGGGCTTAAGAACGTCATGATGTGGAAGATAGTACGTGGCGGAACTGCTCGGCGTTGAAACCTCGGCCTTGTGACTTCAACTATATTCTGGATCACAGCGTCATACCGGGCCTTTGGGGAGGATCCCTTTCAGGCGATGCTCGTTACGCATAACCTGAGCCAGAGAGAGGATCGTGAAGATGCGAGTTCGGAACCACTCTGCTCGGGTCGCGCAAGGAGCCAGGTCTGGACAAAATTGTGTTCACAGACAGAATCAGTCTCGGCGACGATTTGGGTGGCACTCTCCACCTCCGAATTTGGTAGGACTGGTTCAACGAGTCGTCGAGGCCGCAGGTAACTCGCGTAGAGAAGACGGACACACTTCGAGGGGCCGCTGGAGATATGGGGCCTGTCAACACCCATCCAAAATGGTTTCCTGGCCGAGAAGCGAACCGCAAATGTTAGCTTTGAGTTGCTGAGGAGGATGGACGGGAGAATGTCGGCTCTAATCCGATTTCAGAACTCTCAAAGAATTTGGGTCCGCAAGGCGCATGTCAGGAAGTCCCTTAAGAAGATCTCGGGATACGATGGAAGATTCCCGGCCAACTGGTGGAAGAACGTGTTGCATTCGAAAGAAATCGATAGGTGGTGGCAGAGGAACATCGCCTGGAATGCACCACCGAAAGCGGGTTGGCAAGGCCAGAGGGAAAGACGACCCTATGCGCTAGATTGGCAGGTCCACGAGGAAGTGGAAGGTATGTGCGGCGCCACCTGCCGTCCAAATACTTGGAGGGGCGTGGAGGGTATGTGCCGATCGCCGGAGAGCGAGTGCATCCACACACACCAAGGCAGTAGCCATGGCCTTGAATGCGGTTCTCGACCTCGAACGAGAGAAGCAGGAAGGAAAGGTGGGAAGGAAGAATCGGAGGAACCGAACCCATATATAGGGCAATTCTGGCACAAATTAAGGGTTAGTTCAAAAATGGCAGATCACCTGTTTCGGAAAGAACCCAGTACATCTAATTTTTTGTGAAAGAAAAAAAGTGAGTTTAGGAAAGTGAGGTGCACAGGCGCTGAATAAAATGTGCCGATTCTAGGAACGCCAGATTTGGGGCGACCGACGGAAGGAAGGAAGGATCCAAAACACCAACCCAGGAGGCAGGCAGGAGGAAGAGAAATTTAATGTGAGTCCGTTCCAATGGAACCCTAGATTATGCAAAAAAATATATGGGTTTCAGAGGATCAAATCGTCCCCTGCCGAGAACCTTTGCCTGGCCCGGGGAACAGATACACACGCCTCGTGCCCGTCCCATCTGGCCGTAAAACTCGGAAGAAAAAAAAAAAAGGGAAAGGAAAAAACTTGAGACCGCCCCAGCAAGCACACAAAGATTTGGGTTAAAATATCTATTGAAATAATTTATTTATTTATTCTATTTATTATTTATTTATTATTTATTTATTATTTCCTATTTATTATTTATTTATTCGAAAACATTTATTTATTACCCAAACATATATTTATTTAAATGTGAAATTTTGTGCTATTTAACTACATGTGCTAAGTGTTATTTATTTATTTCTTGCAACATATTTATTTATTTATTTTATACGCTACACTTATTTGTCAATTTAGCGCCAAAACATACATATAAGTTGGCCTAATCAATCAAAAGCACGCCCAAAATTTAAAATTTCACAACCATAAAATCACATAATAACAAAACAACAAATCATGTAAATTACAATCTAAAATGTCAATTCGATACAAAACAAACACGGATAAAAGGATTTATCTTGGGCGCGAAGATGCACTACGGTCAGTAACACTCAAGTGGGCCATTTTAAAACCAAGCCCGGGCTTGTTAGGTTAGGTGTTAAATAGGCGCGAAAGAAAGTGCATAGAAAAAAGAATGCGAGGAAATTTAAACTACTATCAGGCAGCCTGATTGCTATCTTGCATATGTACTAGGTGGGTTAAGATTAATGTTTTTAGTTTAGGAAGCTATCTACAGATGAGGTAATTTTATACAAATCATTATAATTTGCACACAATACTCTAAAGGGTTCATGCATTTCATACGATGTTCGGCATTGGTGCAAGACCAAAGGCAGGTAGGATCTTGTCGTTCTACATGGTACGTGGAAATTAACTGACCCAATAGATCGCTGCTTTCCACGTCACCACGGATCAGATTATACAAAGACAATGCCTAACATCGTTCTACGGTTTGCTAAGGAAGGTAGGTTAATCAGGAGAAGTCTACTAGAATAAGAGGGCAACCAAGGTTTGCATCCCAGTTTAATACAGAAAGAAAAGTTCTTTGAACAGACTCAATGCGTTTGCTGTGAACGTCCACTGGGGACTCCAAACGCAAGATCCATATTCTAAAATAGGACGAACTAACGAAGTGTATAAATTCTTCGTGACGTAGGGTCATCGAATTCCTTCGACCACCGTTTAATAAATCCAAGCACACCCCTGGCTTTATTCACAATGCACGAAATATGATCAATAAACTCCAGTTTAGGATCTAGGCGGATACCCAAATCGTCAACTAGCGTGATCCTTTCCAAAGAGCAGCAGTTCAGCGTATAAGTCGCAAGCATGGGAGAGACACGGGAGAATGTCATCAGCTTGCATTTTGAGCCATTCAGGTTTAATAAGTTTACATTGCACCAAGTTTGAAAGTTATTAAGATCTGTTTGTAATCGGACTGGCAAGCGCGGTCCTGTATTGCACACAAAGCTTAACGTCGTCAGTACATGAGTACTCTGGAGTTAGTCAAGACTTTGGGCAGGTCGTTAATAAATAAGTAAAAGTATGGACCCAAGTGGTTCTCTGCGGGACACCAGAGGTCACCGGAGAACATTCTGACAAGTTGTTTTTAAATAGAACCTTTTGCGTCCTACCATTCAGATAACTTGAGATCCACCTAAGAAGATCGACAGGAAAACCCATTGTCGAGTTTCCTAACAAGAAGG